>JABCKU010000219.1:0-22622 GCA_018221655.1 Myochromella boudieri | reverse complement strand
AGGTCATTCAACTCAAGGCCGTGGTACTCTGAGGTGATACAAGACTTCTATTCGCCATATATCCCTGGCCTCAAACTTCCTCTCCCTATCCTCGCTTCCGAACATTGCATTGTCGCCGTCGAGCTGCAATACCCTATATCCCGTCAACCCTCCATCTCTTACCTCTGTCCTTGAACGTTTAGCCCTTCACTCTGGAATCTGGTCTCCTGACCCCACCCGATCAGAGGAATTGTCATCTCGGATCATGTCTAAGCCGTGTCATTGTTCGAGACATGTCTCGAGTACAAAGACCATTTTGACATCGGGTTTAGACTGGAGCTGTCGCATAGTCGCAACGTTCAACAGAAAAACTCCAAGCCCCACCCAATTGTCAGTCTGAGATATGTTCTTACACCAACTCGTTTCCTAGGCTACTCAGATCCCGCCACCGATTTTCAACCTGGCTTCGGGGTTAGGCACGCTGCGTGCACATCTCAAACTCAATTATATTTCTAATAGCGGCTTAGTTCAAGCCTCTCTTCCCGCGCCACAACCCCTTTGATCTGCGACGCTTTTAACGCGGTCATGCTGCCTCAACATACCACTGTTAAATCCACCAAGACCTCCGAATGCTCCACCGCTCGCCAATGGTTCTCTCCATAGTTTTATCACCAGCCCAGTCTTAACGCTAAACTGTAACACAAGAATCTGCTGTCTTGGTTTCTTGTCTCCATCGGGCTCCAATCTATGTCTATTTCTGATGAGAAACAGTTTCGTTGATGTGACAATCGAGCGCTGGAGGTGCTCCCTCGTGCTCCAAGTCGGACACTTTTTTTTATGATCCAGTTAATGATCGCAGCTGTCAGGCAAATTGGTTGACGAACGACGACCAGTGAGGAGGGTAGTTGATACAAGGTGTGTATGAAATCCGCAGCTCGGGTTCTTTAAAAGCATACTGTCTTGGAGTAAGTAAAGGAGGTGTTTAAGGTATTGAAATGCAAAAATGACGTGACGGTACCTTCGTGGGAGGATAGCAGTTTCGGTGAACAGAGGAGTGACATTCTAGCGTATCAAGTTCGAATGTCCAACATCCAACAACGTCATCAAGCTGAATAGGACTGGGCCGATTGTTGACTGACAGGCTTGCGCCTTCTTCCACCACTACTCACTAGCCATACCACCCATTGGTGACTTAGCGAATGTACAGAAACCGAGAAAGAAAAGGGGATCGGAAATCGGACAATGGAAATTACATAGACTACAACACCGCAGTTTCAGTCACTTTACTGTAGTGTATCAGGTTTTCCTGAACAGTATTAGAAGAATGCAAATATACGACAATCCCCACATACCGATTTTAGGTTGAAATTATCTGAGTCATGTGAAAGTCCACTTCGCGAGCGAGTGTCATCCAAAGGCCCCAAGGGTCTCAAACCAGAAGGCTATGCTGTCCACTTAACCTTTACCACAGCAGGTTACAAGTTAATGATATACCTGATGTCTGGTCATCACTGACAAGGAAATGGGTGTATCGGAGTGTCCTTTGTTTAGTATGAAGCTACGGGCGTTGAGGTTGGAAAGGAGTGTGTTGCAGTACACCGGCGATAAAAACATATAAACCGCCAGATAGTTGAAGATATTCTTGATATAATAGTACTGTATATAAATCCGATGCCCCCAATCAGTTTCGTAAACCGTCATAAGAAAGCCTTGAGTACAAACCCCAACTAAAGCAACTGCGGCGGCAATAGCAGTCCAAAGACCAGATGCCACTGCAAGTGCGAATAAATAATTTAGCATGCGATGGGTTCTGAAACACGTCAATTGGGTTCAGACTGATTCGGCTGGGGATACCATATGCTTACGGGAGAAATTCGCTCCGCTGTCTGAGTAACACATAGCCCATAAGAAAGGCAATGATGACGTCGATACCGAGGCCGATACCGTTAACTGCGGCGGCGACTTTCTAGACAACTTTGAGAACCAAGTTAGCAATTCGACGAGGATGAAGTTCTCACCTGAACAGTCGTGCTATGCAGTGAGGATGTTTGGGAGAGATCAAGGCTGCAAAAGTAGACTTAGCGGAAATTTCTCGACTGTTAGGGATATGCTAACGATCCAGTAATATAAACTGTCCGCCTTTTATCAGCGGCGAGCTTCGGAACGAGGGTTAGATGGTTTACCAATGTCTGCAACTATAAATGCGAAAAGATTGGTGTTAAAGTCAGAATGACCCAATTTAATCAACTTACTCAGTTGAGATAGTGCTGCAGGAACCTAGAAGTACAATGAGTATACGGGTGGAACTGGTATGGAGTCACTTACTAGGACTAATATCCAATTATTCTTGCTGACTATACGCGAAGGTTCAAAGATGTTGTTGCGAATAACTCGCGTTTTACGTACATTTCCATAATCTGTAGGTGAAATAAATTTGCGTCGTTGCTGAGGCCATTCCCTATACGATGGGTAGAGGTGGTAAGGATATGGTACTTGTTCATTGTCGCTACGCGGATCCTTACTGTTGGTAGCACCTGCCACTGCGAGTCCGAATGATTGTTTCAGATGTAGCCTACGATCCCCGTTGATGCTCTTACCACGAATTCACTAGAATGTATATTTAGCAAGTATGAGCAGATATTTCAGGGAACTTACGGAACAACAGTGGTAGGTACAGCCGCATTCCCCCAATTAATCAATAGGGGTGTGGCCACTAAGGCTCCGTTTGTATGGAAATACGTGGAAAGGATACGGTACGCACATCCTTTAATCACTAGAATTTCATGGACAGTCCCGATTGCCCTACACAACCATTAAGTCGTTGAACGAGAGTGATAGGCCCTGTGCGAGGGTACTTGCCAGATCCAGAATGCCTGAACCAATATTAACTTCAACTTTTCTCCTAGAATGAAACACATACCAATGCTTTCAATCCTATACGATCTTTTGGGTAACTAGTTGTAAAGAAGTTGATATCAGCCACCTGGGTAGTAGATTCGGCTCTTACTTCATGTAATAGATATACCTACAGAACAATAAGTCAATCAAAGTAAAACTCAACAAGATTTTTGACTTGACGTACAACTGCATCGTCGATATACCCCATAAACCGGCACATATATAGGCAGAAACAAAAGTACCTAGAAGGGCACCGCGGAGATCTATGGCAGCGGGAACGACTTCAGACATTTTGGTTTGAAAATAGTCGAAAGAGCACGTCTTATGATCAGCCTACCTTTATAGACTACATTTTTTCGTGGTGCCGCCTGACTAATGCTCAGTGAAGCACACGGTCAAAGTTGATACTATGACAGATTGTCAAGTACTTGAACAGCCATAATGACATGGATACACGCCTGATCCTAAGGGTCCGGGCTGAAATCAGGAGTGTCGACGGAAGAAATTCCTGCCATGTTATTCGACCGATGAGCATTGAATTCCCAAGGGGTAATCACCGGGCGTGTAACGTCGGTAGGGGAACTATGATAAGAGATTTGGTTCACATGTGGTTGGCTTTTTTTGGGCGCTGAGGTATTCAGTTGCACCATCGAGAGGGAAGAGGTGTATTGACGGTGTTTTGGCGAGACTTGGGTGGAAAAACTTAAATAATAGTCTATCAAGATCACAGAACTTCATGAAGCTGGCAGATAAAGTCCCGATTCGAGTTGAAGTGACGGTACAGGTGGCCGAGCTGAAAGAGTTGGGCACTTTCCGCATCGAACCAAGTTTGATCTCGAAAGGGAGATAAGATCTCGGCAGAAAGCGGCATGGTTTGAGGACTTTGTCTTTGGAGTTACGGCCCTGTTTCAACTCAAAACCCAATGACAGACGGACACTATGCTCCTCCATTCTGTCAAGGTCTCATGGAACTTTGGTCCATGCTCTTACCAGGACTCAGACTCGGGTACATCGAGGAACATCACCTAAACTTGATCCGACACGTGTCGATTGAAGACGTCTTCGATCATTCTTAGTCGATAGTTGCCAATACAAGGTCCTGGATAAACTCAGCTTTCTGGGCTCAAGGCCTTGTTTCTTCGAATACCTTGTCTGGTGAGCAGTCGTCCCGAGTCCGTTGCCGATATATCCATCCTTCACAGGATATAGACTAAAGGCCTATAACTCATCCATGGAAAGGATGTCTATTTGCCATCACGGCCGATTTGTCATTCGAGAGACCGGATGGAGAGCGCTACGGTCTAGTAACTCAACTTTCTGGAATAAGTTCACTTTCTATGTCGTATTACCCAGGGAGAAAGTCTAGCGGCGGACGACATCGAGCCGACACTAGCCAGGAACACGATACAAGTTACGAATGTAGTCCACCTAAGTCATTTTGCTGGAGTACTTCATAGAGGGTTGGACGTGCTCTCGATGTGCCTGTGTTATGTTGAGTGCCTCTCCCATAGACACCACCTCACCCAACATTCTCTTTGTCTCGTGTCCAAGATGGAATCCGGAAGTAGTCGGATCGTAAAGCATACGGTCAGAAGATGTGCTTTTTTGACGGATTCTCCTGAACTCCTGTCGCACCGATGGGGGGTCCGAATCGCACCTGTCAGCGCGTCCCCTTTTTTGCCACACATCATCATTACAGAAGAACATCCCCTCCTTTTTTTTTTTTTTTGGCAAGCTTACCTTGAAGTCTACCTCCCACTTGACCATGAACTTCATCATCACATCATAGAATCAATCTTTAACTTGAAGCTTGGAGTTGCCACTGACATCTGGGCACTGGCATAATCCTCGGAATCATAACAAGATGAACGCTTTTTATCACCTGTTTCGGTTCTGAACACAACCCCCAAACGCATAATAGAACCTTTTAGAAGGTTCCTGGATCCACGGTGGAGCCATTGAGAAGCGACCACAAGGTTGAGTAGTCAGACGATACAAGGGGACCATTGCCCGAAGAGGAACGGAAGCCATCACTAGCCGCAATTAAGCGCTCACTTGGTCAAAGGTTTCGTGAGGTGAAGATGGCCCCCCTCGGTCCGAACTCCGACGCGAGGATTTGTTAGAGAAGATACTGAAATAGCATCCCCACGACAGGATTACGACTGATTACGATTGATAAAGCAGGCTCACACTAAATCAAACGATATGTCATTACACTGCTCGATAGGCTCCAGGCTGTGTACAATTTGGAAACCGTAGTGTTTGATCAAGGACATGTAGACCCTCTCGCAATTTTTGTTACAGTCGTAGCAACAGTTGTTGTTGTGCTCGTAACCGTGAACTCTTCATCTCCGCTCAGAACTTTCAACAATTCCACAGCAATGTTATCACCAGATAAAGACGCCAATTTGTTTTTGTCTGTGGCCACTTTGGAGGACAACCGAGAATGTATGGGCTTTTCCGATGTTGACTGTTCCAATGTCGACTGTTGGAGGGTGAGTCGCCAAAGATTGGAAGAATCGGAAGCGGGATCTGCGAGGTGAAGCTACAAATTTTGTCACGACCAACTCCAATAGGTGGGACCATGAGACTTACGGATGCTCCATTGGTTCCCGGACTGATGAAGAGCTTTGTATTAGGCCAAGAAATACTAAAAATGAACTTCTTCAATTAAGGTCTCATTGGTCTATTGGCAACTGTCTTCACCTCCAGGTTCCGTGTTCAAGGTCAATTGCTTCCAAACTCCAGCTGACAGGATAAGGAGTTGCCACAATCGGGGTCCCGACGCACAACCCTTCCTCGATGGTCAGGTAATCTCCGGAACGCACGCTTTGAATCGAGTATCCCATTCCCAAACGTGTGAGTTCCCACTTGATACAGTCTCAGCGAAACAAAAAAGGTTGGCCACAATCACTCACCTTTTGATTCGGCCCATGGTGGACAGGAAAGACTAGCGGGCGTCATCGTACAAATTAAAAATAACCTAGTGCATGATACACACCTATGAGTGATTTGTTGTCGCTTCCAGAGAGATCAAACGCCATATCCCCCCGTCCAATGAAAATTTCGTATACTCCAGGTTGTAACGTCTGAGCAGCATTCACGATGGTCATCGTAGGAGCCTAAGAAGTGGAACTTCGCTAGTGGAGATTAAGCAGTACGGCGATTCAGAACGGCGACCCAGAAGTAAACGTGTATAATGCGTGTTATGTGCACACAGGGAGCAGGGAGCAACTTTGGCACGAAGCATCAGATAGTGGCCACCGATCTAGGCCACGGTAGGCGCGCACGGCCTAATGGGTATACAGCTGCCATGAGTTTAAGAGTCATTCTATGACTACAAACCACCATAGGGCAAGATAAAAAAAGGTGGGCAAAGTTGGTGCGAAGTTGGTGGGTAGCTTGTGGGTGTTATGAGGAGCATCGCTTATCGTTCCACGCTGGCCAAAAGAAAAATACTGCCTCAATATGCATGTATGGCGGCAACAAATCACCTTGGGGAAAACACCCACACATTTATTGTAGGTATCAAAGTTGGACCAATCACAAAAGAGAATTGATAGGTGACAAGTCAAGAGTCCGATTTACATGTGGTCTTGACCTCCCTAATCCCAGAAAAGGTCAAAAGGAAGCCATCAGACTGGCCATTTGAGTCATTCGCGATGCTTTGGCCTCTGGTTGCCCACACTACTTCAATCTCAGACGACAGATGGCCCCACACACGAGGTGGCCAACGCGAAAAGATTCAAAAGGAAGCCACTCTTTATCAGCCAGGTTGTGATCGTTCTAGAGCTTTCCGCGCCGACTATGTAGCCATAAGGCCGATTGGACAGTCCTTATTGTGATACGCCACACTGGAATCTATAAAAGCCCCCACTATTTGGGTGGATATTCAGAACGCATATCTTCCCTCAACTGTCACCCGATACCCCCCTTCTTCTCACCGACGGACGCACACGACGACCGGCGTTGCTGCTGGTGCTGGTAGTGCTCCTCACTGCCATCAAACGCCACATATACTCAGGGACATGCTTGTATTCCCTTTGTGCGTCGGCCACGTCTGCCACATATATTCGTACGCTGTTTCACCCACCTTTCCCTTTTAACTCACGACGAGCTTAATAGAACCTATCAGGCGGCTCTCACAATCGCTACGAAAGGCGCTTTCAATCCTGGTGAGCTCTCTCAAGACGCCTTTCAACCTCTCCAGAACGCGTAGAGCCATCCCAATCGTTATTGAATCTCGTGTACAACCTCGAAGATGGGGAGGATGGGATATCTGACCCCCATCTGAAGATAGCCACGTGAGCGGCTTGAGGAGCAGCAGACGATTCGCTCTCACTGTTCTGAGGTGTATAGTCGTGGTTGCGTTTCGGCTGGCATCCGCAAAGGGTGACAGGAGGGCTGATTGTTCCTGTCCCCGCCCTCTGTGGTAGGATACCCTGGCTCGCACCCCTATACAAGTGCACAATGCGTATTCGTAAGATGGGCTTTGATTCTCGCTTGGAGCGGTCATGGTAGAGAGACACCTGCGCTCGCTCATGGTTTTGTCGCATGGTGAGACTGTCTTCTTTTCATCGCAGATGACAATCCTGACGCCTGTTGTGACAGTGCTCGCTCAACGATCAACGTTATCTTCGATGGTGGTAGTAGCGTAATATGCAACCTCTGATATGTTCGTTGGACGATCACTTCGGGTGCTTCACTCCCGTCATGTCCATGGGGCGGCATTGGTGCACGACCTGGCTCCTTGCCAGTCAGTGTGGTCGACAATGCCATTCCTTCGATACTCTGCTGATTGCCGCGCCTAGGCTTATTGTACATCAACTGTTCTCGAAGACTAGCGCCGCCGGCATCGTCACATCAAATCTCCATTGCGACTTACCAAGCCTACCCTGGTTTCTGCATCAATTGTGAGTGACACAACATCTACTGACTTAGCCTTGATCGTTCATGCATCGTGCGCAGAATTTAACCATAAATTATCACACTAAATTATTCACTCATCTTATTTCTTGCTTCGCATCAGTTTAGAACGCACGGACTCAGGTTTTCATACCACATAAAGTTACTTTCTCGCATAGAATAGAACAACACAGCATCACAATTACCCCACTATCACAAGCATCAGTTTAAAGGCTTACGACATTATTAATACCGCAGTTTATGTACCTTCACCATGAAAATATGCCCATGCTTATGCTTATGTTTCGAATTAATTATGAGTATGTCCCCTCATGTGCCAGCAACCTGTTAAAACTGCCTCCGCTGTGACTGTTATCGATGCCGTAGAAGAACCTGGTTGACGCAGAAAGGAGGCTTGATGGGCCGAACGACATGACATAGAAGCGCATAACTCCGGTATGCAGACGACCGCCATGACCCGCTGGTTGACCCCAAATATTTGAGCAAGAATTGTCTGTCTGCTGAATCGGAGTTGATCATCATCTATCTACTTATCTGGAGACTGGTCGTTTTCCAATAGCAAGTGCTGTAGGTGGTGGGTAGAATTAAGAAGGAATCGGCAAAAGCCGCGCGTCAAAGGTGAGCGTGAGAAAGCGCCGACGAGTGGCAGCTTATGTAAACACCACTGTGATGGCTGCGACGCGAGAGGCCTGAGAATCCGACAGGCAAGAATCCATCTTTTTTGTGGACATTGTGCGTTGGCACTTCACTCTTCTTCACGATCAACCACCTGGACTACGAATAACGCTTTTCTCTCTCTTCAAAACCCCGTCTCTATCGACGATTCCTACGCTCATCCTGGCCACCACTATTCCTTTTTACACCACCCCATAATTTGTGCCCTGTCCCACCTCGCGCCGCACTAATACTGCTATTGTGTCTCAAGCTGTCTTACGCCAGATACCACGTCGACGATACCAAGCTTCATATATCATATTCTCCGCTAAAATAAATGCCCATTGTGCAAAAAACCGGACAGGCGCTATTCTTGGGGCTCGAGTTGGCCACGGAGCAAGTGCGGGCAACTATTGTCGATGAAAGCCTCGAGATTGTTGGGGTGGAAAGTGTAGACTTCGATGCAGAGCTCCCGGAATATCAGTGCGTGCACTCCCTTCGCCTTTTTTTCTTGCTTTGTATGATTGACTATCACTGCCACGATTGCCGCTCAACAGAACACATGGTGGAATCTTTACGACCCCTGGTGATGCCTATACAACTCCGGTGGAGATGTGGATTAAAGGTCTTGGTAAGTGCTAGGACTCAATTTTGTCATTACTTCACAGGCGAAACGGAACCAAAATTTTTGCCGTTCGTTGTGATTCTGATTCGCTGGATTTGGACAATCTCTCTTCCACGTGCATGATCTCGATCGCTTCGGCTTACGTGAATATTCCCACAGACCTGCTCCTCGAGAAACTCGCACAAAACTACGATGTCGAAAGGATAAGGTCCATTGGCGGTGCTGCGCAGGTATTATTTTAATAACATATTGTATTTTCTATCGATTAATATTTCATTTTTATTTAGCACGGCCTGGTCTGGTGGAAGTCCACTACAGTTCCCTCACTTTCGTCGTTGGATCCTCGTGCCCCATTCCATACTCACTTTCCTGCCCAATCTTTCTCTCTGCCAGTTGTTCCAACAGCACAGGATATCTCCTCACATACCCATGCCCTCGCTATTGAAGCTCTCCTAGGTGGACCGGAACACATGGTCAACCGTGTAGGGACATGTGCAAGTGCCTCTCTGCTCGCCGCACAGCTCTTGCGAGTTCGCGAAAGTTGGCCTCAGGATGTGTGGGCAAGGACAGGCCGCGTACAGCTTGCTAGTGCCTTCCTTGGTAGCTTGATCAGTGGCAAATGGATGAGCATGGGAGAGGCCGAGGCATGCGCAACTGGGATGTGGGTGCACGGTGCAAATCCCAATTCAGTAAATGCTGCACAACCCGGTACGCCCGGCTACTGGGATGAGGGTGTCCTTGACATTGTGGGAGGTAGCCGTGAAGAGGGTAGGAGAGTACGTGGTTGGCTTGGAGATGTGGATACTTCTGGAGGTGGGAGACGTACCGGCAATGTCTCGAGATACCTGGTGGAACGTTATGGTTTCGATGCAGGTGTGTGACAAATCGTTGGCACCAAACTTTCGATCTGAATGATATAACAGATACAATTGTCGCTCCATTTACATCGGATTCTTTATCCTCCTATCTCTCACTATTACCTTCTCAGAACGACGCAGTGCTCTCCTTTGGGCCCATGGACACTTTGATGACCCCTGCACAACATTATATCCCAACCCGCCTTTATAATCTAGTCCCCCATCCAGCACAAGATGCTGGGGAGAAACGAAAATATATTGCCATATTAACTAGCAGAAATGCGGACATCCCGCGAACACTCGTTCGCGACCTATACACCAAGAGTTGGAGTGCGTTTGACCGCCTTGTCGCAATTGTCCCCCCTGGTGGTTCAATTGGGTAAGTTGCATTTCTTATACCGCTCTGCTCCCCACAACTCACATGTTTAAACTTAGTCTTGACGACAAGCTCTTCAGCTTTTATTATCTTCAAAGTGACAGCTACCCTCACTCACATGTCAAAGGCATCTACCGCTTCGAAACCGGTATCAAAGTGACTGAGTTCCGAGACCTTCGTGCCAACCCCCGGTGCCTTGTGGAATCTCAAGTCCTCGCCTTCCGCGTCAAATGGTCCCGCATGCTCGCCACTGGCGTGTTAGGCACCCCACGCAAACCCTCATCGTCTACCCCCACGTCGTCTTCCTCTCCTGCCCCATATTCACAATCGCAGGCGCAGTCACAAGCTCGTGCAGCCGCTCACATTCTGTCAAGTCTCGGGCTCACCTTCGATCCATACGACTATACACCTCTCCCCGCACGCATCCTCGCCATCGGCTCCGCAGCCAACTTCCCTTCCGTCGCCAACCTCGTTGGCGACGTGTTCAATTCCCCGGTATTCGTCCCCACCTCCCAAGTCGAAGCTGCCCAGGTCGACCCGCACCGCATCTCCCCTGCTAGGGGATTCCCTGCACGTGCGGCACTGGGTGCCTCATTCATTGCGAGATGGGTGTGGGCACGCGACCGTGATGGGGTCGGTGTAGGACTGGTCGGTTTTGAAGAAGAAGGACGCAGAGTACTTGGAAAGCGTTGGGTCGGTACGGGCGGTGCATCTCTGCGGACAAATGTTGGTGGTGTAGTTCCACCCCCGCAGACAGGGGCCAGCCTGAGTGGGGCCACGAGTCCTTTCGGCGCTCCCTATGGCCTAGGATCCGGGTTGGGCTCAGGTGGTCTAGGAAGTGGGCGATCTGGGTTGGGACTGGGTGCGACAGTGTTTGTGGAGGAGGAGGAGGATGAAGAACTTGAACGTGAGCGTCGAGAACGAGAAATGCACGAACACGCAAGTTTGGGACTCAGTGGCGTTGGCGTGATCGGAAGTGGTGGTATGTATGGCTCCTATGGTGCTGGTGCCGATATGGGCTTCGGTTCGAGATTGCGAACACAGACAGGTTCGACGGTGGATTCGCTGGGGAGCCTTACTAGTGCTGGTGCCTCTATACCTTCAACGGCGTTCACGACGCCGGATTCCAACCTGCTTTCCGCAGGAAGTGTCGGTGCCAACGGCGCGGGCGTCATTCCGACAAGCAGTCCAACTCCACTGACACCGATCGCTGCTCTGCCTACGGCGGATATGGAGGCCCAGCTTGGGCTGGCGAAAGTGGCAGAGCCCGACGTGGATGCATTCATGACTTACGCTGCCATTGTTCCTGAGTTCTGCCGCCTGGAAGGGATGTTGATCAAAGGGATTGTTTGAGGGGTGTGTGAGGACACTTTACGTTCATGGATTTTCTGCTCCCTCCGTCCTCGCTTCATCATCATGTCATACTCGTTTTGATTCAAGCAAAATACTTGATACGTACATAGTTACATCGCTGGTGCTTTCCTGTTTTCTCTGCCTCCGTGCCTCAGTGATAGTTTCCTACATATATACAACTCTCCATTTTACGCTTTGCGCTAACGAAACTTCTCTACAGCAGCAAAAGTAGATACACATGCGGCTGTTCTGCGCGCTCTCTTGTAATACTCGCTATAAATACTCCCCATTATTTATTATATATGTCGATGTGATGTGATGAATTACAAAAAACGAACAAGTGGTAGAACTTTACTTGTGTAGAGAGAGAAAAAATCTCTCTGCCTGGGAGTCGAACCCAGCTTTCGCGCGACCACAATGACGTACGATGACAGGCGCGTGTACTAACCGATATACTAGCAGAGACGGCTGTTCAAAGCCGAGCTATGTACCACACATTATGAACGTGGAATCATCACATTTCCGAATCCGTAAAAAACACTTATTTCAAGCCTAGTTCTGTACAAGAGGTCCAGCTCATCCCTACAGGTAAGTATTAAAGTTAAAAGTAATCAAAAAAGTCAGAGCCTGCAACACGTGACGTCCGTAACGTTTCGATCAAGTTGCAGGCTGAAATATGGTCTGTCCTCGCATTGCTTTCACCCACTGCTCTCGGACCATTATCAATCGTAGAGTAAACATTGCATCATTTTGCATCATTACCAACGTGGTCGAGACAGCCTTCAACCGCTTGTCAAATTCTGCCATGGACTACAATCCCATATCCACAATAGTTTTGAGCTTCATGGATTTGGCGAGCAGCATCTCGGGGTCTGGCTGCGAATCACGGAATACGACGTACATCTCCATTGCAATGTGGGGTGGAATTATGTGGGCATCGTCCAGAATGCCTTAGATGATCGCGTCGAAGTTTGGGTTCGTACATCCTCGACATTTGCAGTTCACAGGGTGCAAACTTTTCTTGACGAGCGGAGTGAGACAGGGTAATATCACATTAACTCTTCATTCTTTTTGATCTCGCGAATTGCACAAAGCTGGGAGGAGAAAGCTGGAACATCAAATGCGACGACAGCGTTCGGAATGCAACTATCCATCAGTACCATCAGCTAGTTGTATTTAGTGAGTTCAGGAAATGTTGGGAATACCTATGGTTGACGCGAGAGAGCTCGTTCACGACTGCGAGATGTTCCAGCTCTCCAGGTTTGCCTATATCTACCAAGAAATAATTCGTCTTAAGGATGCCTAGCAAAGGTCCTGACCCATCTTCAGTGTGGCTGTTGGTCAGAGCAAGGTACGCGGCTCATCTCTCTGGCTCCATACGATTGAATGCAAGTCAAAGCCGTTTATCGTACTCTGCAAGCTTAGCCAGGACGACTTTAGTAACGGGGACATCCTTGCGAACGCTGACCTTGACATCATGCTCGCCACCTTGAGGAGCTACTAGAAGCGGCCGCTCTGCACAAATCAAATCACCCATATGAAGATCACAGGTTGCGAACATTCCAAGCCCGCCAGTTTGGGATGGTCTGATGCGATGGCAGGTTTTATCTGGTCGTGGTACGATGCATGGATAGTCAGGAGTTGAAAGGACAGTTTTTTTTGTAGCTTTGGGATTGTTCAAATAAACAAAAGTTTGCGTTCACGGTCACCTGCCACACCCCTTTCTCTTTCTCTTCCTCAACTTCCTACAAAGTCGCTGACAATGACAAAAAGGAGTTTCTACCTACAAAAACTGTGCACGACATTGATATATGGTGACATTCACGTTTCCAAGGTTGACCTATGTTGGACGACCAGTGTGTAAAGTCCCTACTTGGTTTATTGCACGAGACATGGCCAATAGATGGAGTACGTGTAGTAGTTCATGTCACCCTTTGTTGCTGATCATCTCGTCTTCATCAAGTTGGTATCAATTCTCCCTTATAAGCCTATGATTATCATCCTGGACTGACCGGCCCTGGTTAACAAATTTCTCCTCCTCGCCCACCCAAGCGGGATATACAACCTCTCGTGCTTTACCAAAGGCAACGACTACGATTGGGTCGCCTTTCTCCTCACATAACAGCCAAATTTACCGCCGTTACTTTTTCACATCGCGCCCTACTCTGATACTGAGCCCAGTAACCTAACCCCATCCAATAGTCCAGTACTACCACCGCTATTCACGTCAAATTTATTATAAGAGATTATGGATGTCGAAGAGGCGCCTCTAAGCCCCCCCTCCTACCTTCCTCGCTAACTAATTTCCGCTCGTACAGGTGAAAGAAACCATGGGTGTATTGCGCGTACCGTTTCTGCTACGTGCTAATTTCCAAGCTCCACAAACAACCAGCAGCCACTTAACGCAAAACAGTTCCTCGGCATTAGGGGGGGGGATCAGCCTTTCACTGCGTGTTGTGTACGCTGCTTTCAAGGTTCTCGGCGGCTCCATGCGAATGAGTCATGAGCACTGCGGCGCATCATGCGAGCACTTTGAGGCTTGCTGCTGCCAGGCTATGGAGAAGGAGGACCAGACGATGCATGTGTGAGATGGGGAGAGTCCGACAGGTTTCCATTTTTTTTTTCACTTTTGTTTCCATGTCACTGATAAAAGTACGTTATTTTGCAGGGCATGGGAACGACAACCAGCCACATCTCGTTCTTCTCCCTTGTTGCCTGGACTCGCCCGCTTGTTTGCTTCCTTCGTTCTTCTGCTTTTGCGTCGTCCAGCTTGATAACGAATCCGCCACTACCACCACCACCATCACTAACGGGAACAGTCCCTCTGGCCGCTCTGGGTTATCCATGATATATCGGACCTATTTTGGCGAATATAAATTTGATATTCTATGGTATCCTACACAACGAGTCAGGAGAATAGTCTAGGACATGCAAATTAGCCCTGTTCCGCATTGTGGTGGTGTCGAGCCGCTGTTTGTATTGGATTATGTTACGTGTCACGTAAACAGATTGGTCCGCGAAGCAAAGCCAAACGCTGATGTCCCTTGCCTGGATGTCTGCCACCCGTCTCTGAAACAACGCCTCATCCCAACCATTTTTTTCATTCCACCTTATACCACTATTCCACCAAACTTTGATATGCTTCCACCCCGTAATGGCAAGCGCATCGACCACCTTCTCCGCGTCAGTTACATCAAAAGAATTTCGGTAGACTAAGACGATCGATCCACGCATGATTTCACATTCACTGCTGTGCGTAGGTTGCTTCCTGGAGATCGAGAGGGCGGAAGCGCACATATCGTCGAGATCTACACTCTTCAAGCAGTCCATGAAGGGCATAACATCATCTAACGCAAATACCTCATCTTTGGACATAAACTTGACCTCAGTTTTGTATAGCTGGAGAGTGGTCAGCGTAGAGGAGACGCGATGCAGTAGCTCCCGGAGGTCCTGGTTCGCGATACCAGAAACTGAGATGAGGCGGAGTTCTATGAGTTTGGCCTGGGTAACAGGGATGAATCGTAATAATTGGTGGCCAGTTATTTCAGCCTCGTTTAATCGCAGGACTCTTAGATTGTATGCTATGAGGATTTCAGACTACAATGTCGCGTCTCTTCAGCACGGAGACATGTCAAGCAGAAAATGGATCAACTTGCCTCGGGATCCCTAATATTCGGACGGACGTTAGCAATGATAAACCAATTTGGCGCCAATAGAAATGGCTCACGATGTGCTTGCCTGAGTTTTAGGCTTCACCCATCTACTACTTGAGAACATTCTGAGCTGACTCCAACCAGCAATGATTTCTTGTAAATCATCCATGGTGTACCCTCGCTGCGCTGATGGTCGACTTGGGTACATGACTGGGTTTTCCTGGGTACATTTTACGACGCTCTGGAGGAGCTTTAAATTATGCATTAGCTGAGCTCCTTCTAGGGCAGGGATGTTGAGATCCTTGATGTACGGAGAGGCCAGCACTAGAATATCAAACCATGTTTGGAGGAGAGCCGCGGGTGACTGACCCAAACTAGACCAGAACTCGCGATAGTGTATAGGGTGAAAAGTGTGGAGGTGCTTGCGGCGTTGAGGACAGCGCTCGAGAGTATGGACGAGTGCAGCTCCGCTGACACCACGCTGGGCGTACCCAGACTGCACATACTCGAAATAAAGGTCAAGAACGGGCGTCCATGCCCGACACACCATTCCGTAGTTCATGAGTTCTGCAAGCCAGCGCGGGCGTCTACCCCGAAGTGCGCGCCTCGTGATGCGGAGAATGACGGTAAGAGGCAGCTCGTGAAATCGAGGCGACGTCCGGCGCTGGGATGGCAGCGGAAGTATACGGAGAGTATGCCCAAGTTGTTGTGTGGAAGTACGTAGTTGCAGTGATGCGTCAAACGTACCTGCCAAGGTGAAAGTTTCCAAGTAGTGGTAGATTTGAAACGTCACGCGGATGGACGGGCAATGGTAAGTAAGGTCGTGAAGAATATAATACTTGTAATCCGCGGATGGGGGTAAGAATCGGACATGGTTGAGGGTTAATATAGGTGATGGCGGATCCGAGCCTGAGTTGGATGTGTGAACCTTGAAAATGGCCGGAAAGAGCGGTAGTAGAGGTGTACGTGTGGTGGCCGAGGCATTAGTATTAGGTCTGGAATAAACCAAGTCTTCAGATAATGGTCGGAGCCCATCATCTCTGCGGCCCAGATAGGTGCGAATCGTTGGAGGTTGAGGGGGGGCTAGGATATTGAGAATTGAACGGGGAATCTACAGGTCAAACAGCCTTTCTTATGAATACATATATGATACTCAGTATGATGGATATGATGAATTCCAACGCACCAATTTCTCATGAAACCCACTAATTGGCGATTCGCACACTATGACGAGTCTTATACCGGAGAATTGCTCCTGTGCTCCAGAGTCCAGGACGACCGATATCAAGCTTGATGGTTCTCGTGAACGTACATCAGTTGAGCAATGAGCTACCCAGTAGCTCGGTGCTGGATCTGCGGTTATTGCATTTGGATTTTGGGCCATAGCCTGTATCGCAGTTGTGGGCCGTCGCAAGCCAGATACGTGCCCTTGTGTATTACGACCAAACACCATTGGCCTGTCACTCTCCAACCAGTGATAGACCAACCAAACACCCCAAGTTATGTCAATATGGCGGTCTGCCGCCACCTACGCTTACAATTCTTGTACATACTTGCCAATGAATATATTGATAATCGGACGTACCTCCGCCATCCAATTCGGCTACCTCTCACCATGACACCATCCGGACCTAAATCCTACAGCACCACCATTGAGCGAACACTCGCTATCCTTCCGGGCCCATTGCGAAACGTCGCCATCTCCATAAGCCACAGACATTCGACGCCATCCCGCCATCCATGTCAATGATGTATATTTGGCGGATCTCGGCCATATTTCCGAGTCCATCCCAGTGAATTTAGCGACCTACCGCCATCCAATCCTAAAAACAATAGTGGCGAATACTCGCCATATGTCAGCCCAGATCCTTTTAGCGGCTGCTCGCCATCCGTCATCCTAGAAGACTCAGCGAACCCTCGCCATATGCTAACAACCCTGAAGGCCTCAGCGACACCTCACCATCGCCACTCATCTGACTAGCACTCGCCATTTGACCATATTCAAATCCTCAGCGACCCTCCGCCATTCCATTCCATTCCATTCCATTCCATTCCATTCCATTCCATTCCATTCCATTCCATTCCATTCCATTCCATTCCACGACCTCTCGCCATCTTATGTTATGGGCAACGACGACGGCACCTCGCCATATCTTTGCCTTGGCACCTTCAGCGACCTCTCGCTATCGCTCTCTGTACTTCCTCGTCATATGCTTAGGCATGAAAACAGGCATGTACATATATAGTCACTATGCCTATCTATTCTCAAGCTCCCTAACCCTCAACCTATTCCACACGGACAGGAAAATTTTCGTGTACAAGATAGCGTGAGCCTGAGACATGTAGCTCACAGACTTACGAATTCGCTTGATTCCCCCGTTCCCACATTCCGCTGCGCTTGTATTCACCATTGCCAAACGAGGATCCACAGCCATGTATGTCTCCAGGAATGCGGCGGGAGCACACTTCTTGTGATCCCTAGCATGAAATACATCAATCCCGAAAATGGTATCTGCAAAGAACTCTGGCTCCCTGATCAAGCAATACGGCCCCAGAGCGCAAGCAAAGTCGTAAACCACATGTCGGGGCGCGACTTCCCAGCGAGTGTACATCGACGAAAAAATATCACTTCTCCCTTCACCCTTTGGAATGAAATGGAAGCCGTAGCAGATGCTGTGAGTGCACCACACTGCTACAATGCCTCCCGTTAATCGTTTAGCTCCATAGGACGCGTAATACTTGGAACATTTTGCGCCTCGGTTGTTACTTGTCTCCTCCCGTATATCGTAAAGAAGGTTCGGATAAAGAGGGCGAGGTCGTATTTGAGGTATACTATAACAGCATCCAGTCTAAAAAACCATAATCAGCTTGTAACCTTTATATAGAATCTCAGACCAATATACTGTCATACCTCTCGCCAGTCACCCTCCACTATAGGCACACAGTCCAAACTAGCTAGAGAACAGTCTCGCATCACTCGAATCAGAGTGTCAACGCCACGTTGATGCAACCATTTGCAAAGGCGCAAGACCTCAGCTGGATATGGCGCACCATGCCATTTCAACACTTCCATTATCACTGGGCACCCGATCAGTTTCGAAGCGGTTAGCGTTGCGGGATTCTTGTTGAACTCAGCCAAAATATTCAGAGTCTCTCTATTCAACATCTGCAGAACAGATTCTTCTGCAGATAACTTCATAATTTGTAAGTCAGTTACAGCTGCAATTCAGGCATGGACCTTACATACCTGAATAAAAAGTTTTTTATAAACTCTGGGTGGTACTATTCCAGCCTCAATTGCCGCCAAACCAAAATGTGTTCGGAACAGATAGGCGATTGCAGCATCAATGACCAACAGATCTGTTATCACCCCAGGAATGGAGGAAATGCGCTCGGCTTCTGCTCTTGAGGCAGCCTCAGATCTTTTTACCTTTTGCACACCCTCGTCATCTTCAGAGTCGTCTAAAAAGCTTGACAATGGTGAACCGTCTGAACCATTTATGGCCCTCTGTATCTGACGACGTAATCTAGCCTCTGGTATAATCTGTTGCTTCCAGACATAGCGATTGTTTCGAGTCGGTGCACCATCCTCGCTTTTTGTTGGTGGGCGTAGGGTTGGAAGGATATGTTTCTTACTGAAGCCCACTGTTACGCCATCCCAGATTACATCGGTAGGTGCCGGACCGCACTTTGGGCATGTCATATCGTTCTTGAAATCCTGTAAGTCCACATACCCGAACCATGCCCCTCGAAGAACTTGTTCAGTGACAAATGGCGTAATAGACTGATTTGTAGTGTATCTGCGCTGAACCACGGTAACCCAAGCCGTAAATGGTGTCTCGGAAGAAGTGTACAAGCTGGTATAATCGTCCAGAAGCTCGTGAGTGAAGAGGATCTGATTATTGTGGTTAAAGATGCCCAAGCTTCGCAGATCTGGACCAATCCATTGCCGATGTCTCCCTGAACAGAGAGTACAGCTCTGTAGCTGTATGCGGCACTTTGTGGCTTCAGACAAGCCGTATACTGTACACTCCCTCTCTATGACAAGCCGAGTAGCATCGTAAAGAGACCGTGTCGAACTGCATGGGCACGTTGACTGCTCATCAAGCCTCAACAATGATGGGGTCTCCTTTGAAAACGAGGAACGTGTGTAATATTCTGTGTCGCTTTTCAAACGAACCCATACAGGCGGCATTACGGGCAGATACGAAACCGGCTTTCTTTGACGCCTCTGAGTTTGCTGTACCACCGGCACTGAATACAAACAATCAATCAATGTGTCAAACATCTGCCCCAGGTATTCCTATCTACTCACCTTCCTCCATATCCGGCTCCACGTTCCCTTCAACACTTGAACCAAGTGACTGACGAAGAACCTTCAAAAGCATATTCTTTGCTTGGCTCACGTGCCCACAAGCACCATGCACGTCTTTCAAGCACTTCCAAGTACCCCCACCAGCATCGTCACCATCATGGATTACTATCGCACGACCTTTAACAGTTTCCACTGCCCCCGAAGCCACCGAAAACATATTTGTGAAGTTTTCTGAAGTTCCAGGCTGACGGGAGAACAAAACTGTCCGGATACCAATACCTATCGTGGCAATTACCACGTAAGTTCCTTGCAATGTATTATGTACTCTGTCACTCACCTGCCAAAGCATGCTCGTTTCCAGGGAACTCCTCTTCACCATGGCATTCCATAAAGCGCTTGTGAACACATGCGGACAATCCTAGCCGACTTTGGCGACAGAAGCAGCCTACAATCAGCTCAGTTCCCACTGTCGTTCGTTCTAAATGCGACCATATACGCTATCCAATACCCCTCAGAACACTCACCAAACATAAGTAGAAAAAAACACTCACTGTTGCAGCATGTGTCTTAGCATCCCACCCCTGCACCACGAAAACGTTCTCGTATATCTGAACAATCCCCGTTCCACCTGCCCAGAAGAGATCAGCATAGGCTTCATGGTCTGCCAAATTCTCCACGTCTGGCGCTGGGACTGGCGAAAGTGTTTCGTCACCATCAGACATGTTTCCCACGTCCCAATCCCACTCAACTGGCAACTCTTCCAATATTTTGTCATTCTGACTGCCTGGCTCAACAGTGGTTTGGACTACTGATGTCGAGGTCGTTGCTACCTTTGCCACCTTTTTCCGTTGGTGTGATGGGTTCAAAATTACACGTCGACGCTTCTGAGGAGAGCCTCCATGTGGGATGGGCTTTACGGGGCCAACATGGTCTTCAGGCCTCTGCAATCGAAACACAGATTTTGGAGGAGGAGGGAGAGCAAAGTGAGGAATCTGCTCTGTCGGTTGAGGCAATCGGAATGACATGGTGTGAGTCACAAAAGTTTTGGCGGTACACCGCTGTCTCAACCGTTCCCCAACCATAGCGTTTCGTCGCCATTCATGATCGTTCTGCTTGCCAACTATGTAATACAGCGACATGCCGCCGTGGCCCCCTCCCATGTGGTCTATAAAAAAAAGACCCCAGCTCAGTTGCCACGTCACCATCGCCCCCCATGGGTCGCACTGCCAAAAAGACATCTACTGTGCCCTCCAAGTCTCCCCACACTCCACAGACGCCACGGGCCCGCCACTGCCTCAGATGTCCTGGCCGTCCATTGGTAAAGGAGTGCGAGCATGGAGCAAGGGCAAGAAAGGGGCGTGTGCAGGTCTGTTTCTTCCACTCATTCCTGATCAAACTATTCTAACGAAAGCCACATACAGAATGCCACATCCACTCCACTGGATATAGTGCCTCCGCCCCCGCCTCCGCCCCTGCCTCCACCCCCGCCTCCGCCTCCACCTCCGCCTCCACACTCCGTCACTGATGACCAAATCCACCCAGAGCTCCTACAGCAGTCCTTGAGCCAACATGCGGCTCCAGCACACCAGCCTCCTACTCACACTCCTTCTCCCCAGTCCGCCCAGGTCTCAGGATCATTTCTAGAGACGCCTCAATCACTTCGATCTACTCGGACACCTCAGTCTACCGCCATCCACCCAGGTTCCATGCCGATTTGATACCCTCGAGTACCAGCAGCCCCTCAACCACGACGAGTCTGATGAAGAGCCTGCTAGTGGCGCAACACCATCTAGTAGTCAAAATCGTAAGATTCGGCCTACCCTACAAAACCCAATCAACGGGGCAGTTCAAGGTGCCATGCGAGGGAATCTCCCTTACTGTATACTTTTCCATTCCTTGTAATGTGTCTCTGACGGTCGTTGGCAGACATTATGCGTCTCAGGCCTCTGCGAGAACCCATACAATCTGTATCTCAGGCATCTGACCAATTTCGTGTACAAATGTGTGATATTGTAGAAAGGGTAAGCGTCTTATACCCATCCCAGTCAATATAATCTCAGCCCTTATCCCCCATCATCAGGTAGAATGTCTTGGGCTAGAAACGAACAGCTGGCTGTTTGTTGCTGGCCAGCATGCCTCTGCCGCTTCATCCAACTCCTTCATCCACTACGCATCCCCAGCTCTGGTCAAGGATGCGTTCGAACCGACCAATAGACTCATAAATGAGTTTGGTTTGGCGGTTGAGGCCCTCATTTTATTCAATAAAAAGAAAGTCATCGAGCTCAATCATTCCTTCGCAAAATCAGAGAAACAGAGGAAAGAAGCCCAGGAGGATGCTCGTAAAGTACGGAAGGCTCTTGCAGAGAAGGCTGATCAAGCTATTCTTCTTCAGAGCTTATTGAGTCGCGTTCTGAGTGGGGGGACTGTTGACCCAAGCGAGGCACAGGCTGCTCTTCGCCTACAATAGTATATGCTTTCCCCGAATGACTGGGGCTAAATCTGACAAATAAAAGATGATACCATGTGTTGAATGTTGCAATCGTGAATCATCCTGAGGATGATATATAAGCCTTCAATCTGTTGTACCCTAATATCTGCATTTCACCCCACCAAAAAAAGTCTCTGATAATCACGCTACCAAAATGGGCCAAGTCTCAGATGATCAAGAGGAAATTTCGGACATTTGGGTGCCAACATCAGCCCCACCTACATATGGTATGTTTCGATCCACTTAATGGTGCCGGTCTAAACAAATTGATAGTGGTGACCATCGCTGATCATCATAATTGCAACTTCTGTCCAGATGGACCCATGATGTTACGTTCGTCTAGAACGTATCGGCTTTGAGCAACCTTCGTCTGAGCACAAAGGTATCTGACAACGTCAGAGGTTGTGTTCGTAGGTTCGTTCTGAAAGTTACCACAAAGGCGACTTTCGTCTGGACACAAAGGTATCTGACAACGTCAGAGGTTGTGTTCGTTGGTTC
>JABCKU010000218.1:0-22658 GCA_018221655.1 Myochromella boudieri | reverse complement strand
ACGGCCAGCTGAAACGCCTAGAACCCAAAAGGATTCTTTATTCATTTATCCTTATTTTACTCATAGCCACTCCAAGGGCATGGCCAAAGTCGCAGGTGGCATGTTTAAATTTTCGGAGCCGCGAAACGGTTTATCTGCTTTGGCAGGACTGGTAATCGCCGGAGCGAAGCGATAGCATATCTTGTACGTAATTATAGTAAGCCAGGGTACTGTAAACGGGGGTAAGCTCCCCGAATGATTGATAATCTCCACCAAAACTTGATATCCTTTCGGTCTGCCAGCATGGTGCAAGAAAATAGGAACAGCGCTTTCAGCAGCCTTGGCAATGGGATATACTTGAGTTCTCCTCAAATGATTCGGACTACGCCTTTGATAACTTTTACCAACTTCAACCAAGATGGCCAGGAGACCACCCCCCCTACGTAAGTGACTGCGGCTCTGATGACTCATACTAGTAAACTACGTTGTATTCTGAATCTTCGTCGTGTGTATAGCCTTATCTTGATTTTTGGATGGAGTACGTCGCCATCGTCCTACTAACTAGTACGGGTAGACCAACAATCTGACATGCTCAATTAGTGGGGGCGAAGCTACCGCACCTCAAAAAATATACCGATGTCTACGAGGATCTCTACCCATCTGCAGCGAAGCTTCTGATAAGGTGTCACCCAGCTTTCTTCTATAGCCGAGAAAGCACTCGAGTAAGTCTAGTTTCACTGCGATAAAGGCTACTTTACAACATTCCTCTTGACAGAGGGCGCAACTAGTCCCAGTGATAGAGGCTCTACAAGCTCTTGGATATCTACCGCTCTCAAAGCAGGATGGTACGGTTTTATCTCAGATCGGAGTGCTCCAGCCACGAGTTTTGATTCACGCATTTTCAAATGGTATTTCAATCCAGCATGTATATAATTCGACGGTGATTCACACATTTCAAGGTGGATGCTGCAAGCTCACTTGCCTTAGCCGCATTTTTGCATCCCAGTTTCCTGACTATCACAATCTCATTCAATCAAGTAGTTGTGCGATGATCGTCTTCGACTCCTGCCCGGGCTTGGGTAGTCTGCAAGGCTCCAAACGTGCCATCCATGCATATAGTCGCAACACTTTCATGCGATGTCTCTTGGATCTCATCATTACAATGGTTTACATGTACGCAGCATTTATGAACCGTCTATTCGGAACGAAGACCATACTGGAGATGCTCAAGCTCGACCTCAACCAAACTATGCTATTGCCTTGGACACAACAGAGTACTCCACGGCTATACATATACTCTAAAAGGGATGAGCTGGTGCCATTCCGTGAAGTGGAAGAGCATATACGTGATGCCAAGGCAGCTGGACTGCACGTGCAAAGCGAGATGTTTGAAAATACCCCCCATGTTAGTCATGGAAGGGTGGATCCAGAAAGATACTGGGCGGTAATAAGATCTCTTTGGTCGACACTTGACTTAAATAAGGTCTGAAGCGAATGCAACGATACTGTACCAATATAGGTCGTTACTTAGAATTCTAATAAAAGTAAAGTACACGTCGCCAGAGGTGATACAGAGAGGTGAAGTGGATAGGATGCCTAATAGTCAAGGGCCGCTTCATTACTTTATGCCGAAAATAATGACACTAGAGTACCATGCACATTAATATTGCTGATCCAGTCCCAAACTACAGTTCTTCCTCCATCATCGTAGACTTTGCATAGACTGATTAGTGAACTGAAGGAAGCTTAAGGAAAATTCGACTCGACAATTAACAAGTATTACTAACAACGAACGTATCAACATTTGGTAAGGTTTCTAGCAGCGGATGGTTCTAACAGTAATATTCGGTTTGAGAGAGGAGTGCCAGGATTCGACAGAGTAGTAATAAGCAGTGAGGCCGTCAAGGCCGTGTGAGAGTAAGACAGTCATTCAGCCAGATCCAGGCCATGAGTGATCGATATCTTCATTTTTTTCTTTGGTTTCGGAGTTGTTTCATTGTCGCCCAATTCTTTGCCTCGCTTCAGTCCAGAGTCGCGGGATGCCACAGCTTGCGTTTCTACTTGAGTTTGAGTTTCGTTCTGCGGTGCTTCCGATAGAGACATGTAGGTGAGATTCAAAGCAGCAGCAATCGTTTCATTCGGGTCGTGGTGATAACGCTTGACTGAAGAAGTCTAACTTAAAAATGAGTGATGCATCTTCCAACGACATCGAGCTACGCACTAGTTCAGATATATTTAGAATACGAGCCTCCACCTTAGGGTCAGAATTAAAGTAGTCCGCGTACTGTGCACTCTTCAACATCTCCCGATTAAACAAGTATTTGGTCTTTTGGACATTCTTCCGGTTCTTCGGCTGTTTACTTTTACCCTTACGGTGACTTTTCGTACTTACAGCTACAGTTTGAGGAAACCCGAGGTCGTCGATCACTATGAGATGCTGCGTCACGAATCCTACAAAAGGTTAGCGAGGAATTTGGACGATTCGGCGTATCACTGAGTCTGGACCTTCTTTCTCGAGCCTCCTGATCAGCTGACGGCCTACATCCCAGGTAACGCCTAGAAAAAGCTTGAATGAAACATCCAACCCAAATCGTTCCGATCATACCGCTCGCTTTCGAGAATTCTGAGATTGTCTCGGGCTGATGTACTTCCGTGGTCTTGATGGCCCGCCTGGAAGGTGAAAATAAAAGAGTTTACTAGAGTTTTGTCCAGGCTTCTAATCGCTCACCTAAACAGGCTGAGGTCCTGAAATCTGGGCAACATGACAGGATACAAATCTGCTTTGATTAATGGCCACGATGGGTCGGCATGAAGTCGGCAAGAGAAGCAATAGAATTTTGAAGGGAGACGGGGGTCTTTGACGGAATGATATCTGGGCGAGCATTAAACTATTCATCGTGGTGCTTAGAAAGCTTTCCTTACCCCATGCACCTAGATTGTGTGTTACATGTTACATTTCACGCAAAAAAATTTGGACAAACCAGACGTGATACCATGTACTACACCCCCCTTCACAAAAGCAACATTCGTCCTCAATCTACAGATGGGGGAGTTCACCAAAAGATATGTTATGTGAAGAGAAGAACGTACAGATACGCCGCATTCACAATCGAGACCATTGTCGATGATATTTGCCCGATGTATCGATCCTCCTTGCTTTAGTGTCACTTGACCTGCCTCTTTGTCGCCTTGAGAATATGGTTCAATAGACTCCATTTGAGTCTCCATGTCTGTTGTGCGGTGGTTAGAGCAGGCAACGGATCTACAGCGAATAATACGTTACCAAGAGCTTCCGTTTCTTCGATATATGAAGATTTTATTTCTTTGACTATGTCCATGTCGACATCGCTGCTCTGTCTGGAGGCCAGGCTTGTAATAGGAGACAAAGTCGGTGGTGCCCAGCTCGAATCACAATGTCCGGAATCGAAGGTGGGGTCAGTAGAGTTACTGGGAGAAAATGAACTGCCTGGAGGCATTGGAGCTAATTCCAAATTTTGTGTAAACTCTTCGATGGTTTGGGTTTGTTCAAGATTGGACGTTTCAATAACCTCGCCCTGTGCCTAGAGATATGTTCGGAAATATTGGCAAAAAACAATCAAGGAAAACCTACCAATTCCTGCAGTTTCGTTGGCACCCGCTCCGCAATACCAGTAAATAACGCTTCTTCAACGTCTATAGACCCACTGAAAGGTTCGATGTGACCAGTGTCATTATTTCTGACACCCGCCGGCCCAGACAGTTCTGCTGGGATGCGGGAAATCTCCCTGTAAGAACCATCTGGCATACGAATATAGTCAGGATCGTCATCTCCTTCACCATCAATGTCAGCTAGCTCGACAGAATTTTCGCCCGACCAAGCAATAACCCTTTCCTGAGCATCTTTAATTTGTCGTTCAGCTTGTGCAGCGCGAAGGGTGGCCTCTTGCACTGGTGTAAGATGGGGTACAGTTGGAAGTCTGGCCACGGTTCCACTAAAGGTCGCGTTGTTATGTTGGGTGGAAGAAGGAAGGTAGGTTGCAATAGAAGTCACGCTAAGGTTCATACTGTTGGTAAGTTAGTAGTGAAATTGTCACTGGGTAAATTTTGCTGACGAGTGATGGCCAGTGTTTACTTTCCCAATGCTCCACTTGTCAGGGATTTCGTCCAAGTCGTGAGTCATGAAAAACCACTTGTCCTTTTCCTCGTCGCCTGCCTGGAAGTGTAATGGCTCGTAGTCGGCTGGGGTCTTGTCAGTGTAAAAGAGCTTGAAAGTTGCAAATCGGCGTTCTGGATGGCGGTTAGAATGATATATATCTTCTTCTTAAGCATTGAACTTACTAGGCAGAATGTCCATTTGGGTAGTAGCCTGTATGAGCGTCTTGAGAAGGGCCTATCGGAGTTTGACGTGTCAACCTCGAAAAAAAAATAGAAGAAATGAAGCGAACCTTTACACTCTTTTTGACATCAAGAAGCGTCGGTGCCTTGCCTTTCTTAATTGCTTCCGTCACGTTGTCAGCACGACATGTTCTGCCCTTGAAAGACAGCCCCTGCAAATTTTCACCAAGAGTCATTATGGGCACTGTTAGGTTGGTTCCAGCTAGGGTGTGGTACTAAAGGGGATGTAAGAAAACGCAGTTTTCGGTCAGCCGACAACACCACGCGTACCTGGAAATTGAAAGTATATGCTTCTACGATGCTGGCAGGCACGGTAGCAGGTCAGTAGAGTAACCGATGTCTGTATATGCGCACTTACTTGCTTGGATCCTTGTTGTCCTGTAAATTCAGGAGTTAGAAGCGTAGACAGGAAGTAACTAACCATTTACAAGGTAGATAGCGAAGATGAAGCTTCGAAGATACTCCTTTTGTAGAGCATCGAATATACCATTTTCCTGTTTTTTTTTTATATCGCAACTAAGGATTATAGAGGATGAGAAACACAGATCTCACCAGATAGTTCAGGATCTTGTCACCCTCGTCCGAGTAACCACGCGTCATTGTCTGACGGAACTGGTCAATGGCTATATTAACGCATAATACAGGAGTTACTTACCGTGATTTTGAAGCCATTTGAGCCCTTGCTTTGGTTATTACTTGTAGAAGAGAAACTCGCGCCTGAGCCTTGGTACGAAGTGGATGTATCTTCGTCGGCAACGAGATGACCTGGATCAACATCAACAACTTCAGGATATCAGTATGATGCAGCGGGCCAACTTTGGGTGAAATTTTCTTCAGGTAGCAAATCCCTATTCGCACAGATAAAAACTATTTCATGGACTGCGAAAGCATCACTGGCAGTAAGTACCTCAGATATGTGATGCATCCCAAGGCAGCTCTCAGCATCGTTTGAACCGCAGCGAGACTTTGTGTGACTGTGATAGATTGTGTTTCGGTTCGAGTAGCCTGTGCCTGCATTGTGCGCGATGGGCGAACGGGTAGGATCTAGCTCAGCACAGGAGAGTATAGGGGACTCAACGACAACCACCAATATGACCCTTTTCTCACCTAGCACAGCTGATGACATAATACAGTTTATACTAAAACCTTAGACTCGTAACCAGCTGCTCTGCAAGAATTTAAGCTTGTGGTGACGATTTTAGGATAGTAATAATCTTCCAATTGTTTATCCTTGAGCATCTGCAAAACTTAAGCTCATTTGATCGAGCTATGCAGAGTTGCGCCAGGTAGCAATCATGTCAAAATCATGTAGCAAGCTTTTTTGGGAGGCATCCACAAATAGCAGAAAAACGAGTGCGCTGTGCAGGTTATCATAGTTTTATCGCAAGGTCGGTCGTATTGGCACCAGAGAATGGTGCTGGTGCCCATACAGTCCGATAGAGGAAATTCATGCTCCCTGACCATTCCCTATCAGAGTTGTGATACGGGTATCAAAGCCTTCAATGCGAATCGGCATCTCAGGCGTATGGAAAGGATTCTTCATTACAGCGTCCGCATAGATTTCATAAACCTTTTGAAGAATCGTGTCTGCTGAGGCGTCAGCTGAGGATGTGAGTAACACAAACTTGGTCCCTGACGATACACCACTGTCATGAAATTTTAATGGGAGTGGGTGGGTGGGGGACACACCTGTCGCTGTGAGCAAAATAGTGATCTTAAATGATTCGCCTTCTATCACTTGTGCGCCTGAGCTGGATCCCATCGGAGACAAACGGCTTGTGATAGCATGTATACCGTGAAGAGTTCCAGCGAGAACCAAATATTCATTTGAGGTGAGCTGGGCTAGGCCATCTACATTATAAAATAAAGATATGTCAGGAATGTCCATAAGTGCTCAAATGTTACCATGGACCTGTGAAGTTACGTTGATAAACAAGGCCTCCTGCTTTATTGATCACCTATGTGTAGCAAGTTAGATGATTGGAAGGTCTTCGTGGTTGGGAACTTACCCATAGGCCAAAGATTGCCATAGTAAAAGTTCCCTATTGTGAGCTGATGATGTAACCTATCAAATGGTCACCTTGCACAACCCGTCACAACCAAAAGGCGTGTCACCAACATCGGCAAGCTACTTCCTGGATTCAATCATCCAGCTGGGGCAGTTATGCCATCCATCCAGCTGCTGGGTATTCTATGCATCCTTCTCTTTACTCCATTAAATACCCACCAAGCCTCAACCATCGGTGAACGGGCACTTCCTGAACTGCCCACCAGCAGTATAAACTTTTTAGTATCTACTCCCGATCCAATCAAGAACCTGGACCCCACAAACTTGTCTTCCCACGTATCTAAAATACTCATCCCTCGTGTCTGTATGTCCAGTCTATGAAGAGGTGTGGTCGTGGTGACTAACGATAATGGCAGCCGACACCGCGAATAACACATTAGTCGGAGGGTACATTATCTCAACACTTAAAGCCTTGCATTGGCATATAGACGTGGACGAATTCACAGATAAAACTCCGATAGGGATGAAGCGTTTCAAAAATATTATTGCAACGAAGGACCCAAATGCAGCACGTCGCGTCATTCTAGCAGCTCACTACGACAGTAAATACGCCCCGTCATATCCTGATAACCAGGTGCGTACAAATACCACTTCCTGTAATATTATGCTGCATTGATAAAGTCGTAGTTTGTAGGTGCAACCGACTCCGCCGCACCATGTGCCATGTTATTGGATCTAGCTGAAGCACTCAATCCACTCCTGGACCAGCGTAAGAAGAGACTTGATGGCGGTCTTGAGGATGACGAAGATGTTGCAGAAACGACACTTCAACTTGTCTTCTTTGACGGTGAAGAAGCCTTTGTTTCTTGGACAGCAACAGATTCAATCTATGGTGCAAGGTGCGTTGCAAGCTGAATCCTCTAATTTTTCGATGTATCGAGATGGTACTAGACATCTTGCGGACAAATGGGATTCAACGTATCTTTCACCACACGACAAGCGTCGATTAATGGGCGTTCAGTCTACTGAGCTCGCAGGCGTTGAACATATGATCCTGCTTGACCTACTTGGTGCCCCTCAGCCCCTTATCCGTTCGTATTACCTTGACACTGCTTGGCTCTTTGATGCACTTATCTCCGTGGAGCGTCGCCTTGGCGAGAGCGGTGCCTACGTGTATGGAGAAGAAAAGAGTATGGCTCAAGGAGAGTGGAAGAGCTACTTTTTACCACGCAATGAACTGCAAATGAATATGGGTTACATAGGGGACGATCACGTCCCATTTTTGGAGAAAGGCGTCAGCATCCTTCATGTCATCCCAGAACCTTTCCCACACGTATGGCATACCTTGAAGGTATGTCATTCATTGTATCCATTACTTAAACAGGTTCTGGAATATTTGATGAACAGGATGATGCCTCCGCGCTTGATATACCAACGATGCGGAGGTGGAATGTGATACTCAGAGTATTCCTGTCTGAATATCTACATCTTCAACCCGAGGAGAGCCCACACAGTACGGTGCGGAAATTTACTTCAGAGCTTGTGAGTGTGAGTCTCTGGTTGGCTAATGTACATTGATGATTTTGATGATTCGTGAATCCTGGCTAGTAGGGGTAATACAACAACTATTAGGGCAATTTAGCTTGTACCATAGACGATACAACGGGGGAACATTCTGGGTGGCGTATATGCAACCCATGACAAAGGATCAATCACCGAAGAGGTATTCTAGGATTTCATCTACGAAGCAGGTTCTTGTAATGTTTGATCAGAGCTGAGGCATCACTGGCAACCTAATTGCAACAGTCGGATCAGCAGCAGTGGGGTACTTTGTATGCGTACCTGTTCACTCTGCCTAGCCTCTTCAAGGCGTATTCGAGCACTTTTTGAAAAACTTTCGAGCGCTGCTTGGCGTCTAACGGGGCTTTGTCGAACTAACGTCAGAATAAGGTCAATGGAGTGTCACGGCGAGGGTAACTTGGGGATAGAATTGACTCATTGCACAGGCATTGTTGACTTGTTCGACTCTCTGGGGTGCCACTTCGTCAAGAAGTGGAGAGTACGAGGCCAAGAGTGAAGCAACAGTGTCCTGTGAGATATACCGCACCGATCAGATTAGCAGGTGGTGGCACAGGTCCTCGCTTCACGAACTTTTTGAGTCAAGAACAACTTTTGGAAATCACCCAAGAGTTTCTCGTATGGTATTTCTTGCCCTCGGAGTTCTAGTATCTTTGATGTTGCGCTTTCCCTGAAGATCCTTCTATGTTAACGGACCATGAAAAAATTCGTCAAAAGACTTGACAGATGCTGGATGCCTGCAGACGATATCTCCCGTGCGTTTCGGAGAGCTGTAGTATACATAGCCTCCTTCCGTTTTTTATACGTTGTTGTTCCAGCTGTCACGTTTCTTGCTTGACGCTCTACGACAACAGGGATGTCAGGAAGTATGAATTGTTTGAAAAGGTGAATTTGACCATAGTTTTTCTTTAGTATAGCAGTAACATCTCCTTCAAGCCTGGTAACGCCATCATCACTCTGCACATCATAATCGCGATCCTCAAGCCCATCATCTCCATCTCCGTCCACCTCAAATCGTATAGGAGTTGTCGACAGGGCTCCTCTCGAGGACCGGCGTGGTAGTACACGTGCGCCTAGATTATAACTGAGTATTGAGAGCATAAACAGGAGGATATATCCTACGAGGTGATTTCACCATTAGCCAAGGTTCAGTACGAACACAGTTTGGATATGAAGCAGAAGAACAGACGCAGTGACTAGAGTCAGTATAATAAGGGGAATGATTGGTGTTTCTTTACGTGTCTGTCTAGGAGAGACTATAACTCCACGTAAGTATACGAAGTTTGGATGCAAGTTTGGATGCGTCGCGATCGACAAATGTGCGTGCCTTTCATGTGAAATCGATGAGGCCACTGTTTGTGTAGAGCTTCTGCAACAAAGCTAGTCTATTTATGTAAAGAACTTGACAGGCCTTCAACTACACCCTTGAGTATCCCCAAAGTACTTTCGAAGGTGTGACGACGGCGTCTAGTAAGGATGGACTGGTGAGGCGTTATATCCTATCATAGAGCTGAAGTTTAAAGCTTTCTCTTAGTCTAGAACTCAACATCCACCAGCGAATTCTGTCAGATATTGCATCCAACCCTAGTGACACGGAGGACGATATTCTCCATGTACAGGCTCTCATCACGGCCAAGGTGTGCACAAGGGCCGATGATGCAGGAGAATCCGATAAGAGTGAGATTGAAAAGGAAACTTCGGCAGAGAAACTGCGAGTATTCATGGTGAAGCATTAGAAATTTCCGTCTACTAACTGTTCTAACTGTTTCAAAGTCCACATCTCGCGTACATTGTAATATCGCCTTCGGAGAGCTCATAGTCAATTTCCCAGAAAATCATATTAACGAAAATCTCGATGTCCTCATGCCCGTGTTAGTGGATGTCTTAAACGATATACCTTATATCGACTTCGACAAGTGCCTCTCATGGCAAGGTTTGTGTTCGCATCTTACAGTGTGTTCACATTTAGACGAAGGATATTTTTAGACTGGTCTCTACCAGATCAACTTGTCTATGCGACTGTTTCTGCCCTCCTTCGGGTGTCGTGTTCTCACCCCCAATACACGGGTAAAGCGACATCTGCAATCTGTTTCTTCCTGTCACAGATTGTTGTGCAAATAAAAGCTAGTGACTGTAAGACACTATTGAATACCTACTTAAAGGCTGTGCTAAACTCCTCTTTAGCTTTGTCTGTCCTAACACAGCTCACACCTGCTCTCCATGGCTTGTATCGCGCTATTAGTTCGACCTCATTCGCGTGGACTACTACTGAATGGGATCAGCTTGTCACACACATGAATGAACTTTGTTCTTCATCTATTGTCGATCGTCTTAACCATCTTTTGATCGACATTCTACAAAAGGAGGACACAGACTCGGAGACTCTGCGATTCGTTCAGACTTTCGTCTCTCGCTACGTCTCGCAAGGCCGACCTCTTAGTGGATACTTTATTGTCTGCTGCGTCATAGAAAGTCAATGGACAGTTCTTGCACAGGCTCTCGCACCTCCACAGCCCACTGTAGGGGTTGTTACCGAAGCTGCCGCGGCCAATAAAGCTTGGCTATCACTTATGCGCAAGGCAGCAGCACCTTGCGAAATTACCGATGTCAAGGTCGTGGATACTTTGAAGGCGATGACTAGATATGCAATGCAATGCTTCAATGACCTACTTGTGCAAATAGAGGAGATGGACACTGAGCCTTCGATCGACACCTATGCATGGGAGACCATGTCGGAAAGCCTGGTACATTCCAAATTTTTACAACTTCCAGAAAGCTAACCTGTGTTGTTCTCTGAGAAATTGGCTTCTGTATGTTCAGTAGCACTTCAAGAATTGGATACAAAATTATTCTCCAAACTACAGCTTCTTTTGAGTGATGAATCACCTATATCTGACAACCTAGTCCAAGAAGCCGCTCTCAAAGCTACCACTGTCCTAGTACAAAGGTACAGGCCTCACACGATATGAAAAGAAGAGTTCTTAATATCTTTTTCAGTTTCCCCGATATCGCCGCCAAGATGGCGACTCATCTTCGCCGCTTTGTCACATCTCCGCTCCCTATCTTCGAGTTTGAGTTTGCTTCGGAAAGTCGTACACCTCCTCCATTAGTGGCAGCCGCAAAGTGCCTTGCGCACTGCATTCGTGTACGCCCTCGCCCTTCGTTTAGTTCCATGCCGGGCTTATATTTGGACAGCTTGCACCTGGAGACGATCTCGTTATGTCCAATATGTATTCCCTACTAAACTACATCGCCGCCACCAGCAAAGATATCTACGACAGTTCAAGCACCTCACAACTTAGCAGCGACTCTCTGTATAGCTCTCCTGAGTATGCCTCAAGTCAGCTACTTGAGACGGGCTTGGGTGGACTTTCAGAAGACGAGAAGAGAGTCGTTGGCATTAGTACCATATCTGTCGTCACCCGATTAGCACTTGAGTTCCGCACAGAAGAGGTACGTGTACCGAGCGCTCTCTGCACATGAATTTTTGAAGTCAATCGCCTAGGTCACGCGGCTTACCATCTCGATGTTACTACAAAGACTTCGATCTGCTGAGCCAACTGTCGAGGCTGCAATTGCCTACAACCTTGTTGATCTTGCCCTCTCGGCCCCAGAGAGTGCATTTATTGATATCATACGAGTATTCTCTGCTATCAACCGTTCGGCAAACCCAGATGACCCTCGTTTCTCCAACAACATGGTATAAATCACCCATCAAAGTTGCAATCTTTCTTAACATCACCACTAGGTACTGGCTGCCCAAACCCGGCTGGCACAGGAGCTCTATAGAAGGCCCGAGTTATACGAGGTATACCTGATCGAGCTACTTACTCTTTTCGCCGATAAAGGTGTCGCAATACAAAATTTGAAAATCCTCAACCACCACGTCAAGGTTGTGTTGTTTTGCTTTTCCTGAATGAGATCTAACTGTATTTTAGACGGATGATATGATTGAGCAACTGGCCTCACTCCTTCTTCCTATCGATGCTCTGCTTACGCATAAGGACTTCACCCCACAGGTGGACACCTCCACCGGAGTGGTCTCCTTATTTAGGAATATGTGGTTCCTCTGTGTCCTTTTTCATTTCACCATTGACAGAGATCAAGAAGCAAGCGCTATGGGTTGGCTGAAGCCTGCACTATCCCACATCGCGGCCAAAACACCGTCTATGGTTCTTGAGGATTCCCATGACTCAGTAACCAGCGATGTGGAATACAACTCTGTTATACGTCAGGAGTACGCACACACGGTAACCACTAGCCTTGACCGTTTGTCATTGTTTACTATATACCATGCCGAACACAGGTCATCTCTCAACATAGGGTAGCACTAACGAAGCACATCTCCCCCCGCGCTGCCGATATTCGATATCTCTCATCTGGTCAAATTATCTTTGTCCTTACAATGCACGATATGGAGAGTATGCGATCTGCCTCAGGCCTGACTTCTTCTCTAGTGGGATATTTCATCAATGACAGTATCAACAAGCACCCGGGCCTCTCCACCTGCATGGAATCAGTTGCAGAGAAGGTAGGAGGGCGCTGAATAATGTCTCCTGAACAACGGCTCACTTTTTGTCAGGTAATCCGTGGATGCATCAACGATCTGAATTCCCAGGCATCCCAACAGATGCTTCCTGTCTGTCTTTCATCAGAACTCCAGGCTCTCCTTGTATATACAACTCACAGAATTGAGAGAGCCAGAGATATTGCGTTCAAATATCTTAATCGCTTAATAACCTCCTTCCCGTCCCTCATGTGCGACCCGCCATTCGTCTTCGCAGTACTTGAAGTTCTTACCTTACTTCGGCAATCTTGCGAGAATGAATTCACAGACGAGGTGTGTGATATATTAAGAACAAGTTTGAACGGGACTCACATATGCTGCCAGTACAATCCAGTCTACGAGTTCCACTCCGAGAGAGCTGGCATCACTCTACAGTTGACGGATGATTACCAGAAGAGAAACGAAATTCTTGGACAATTGCATCGCAACGCTAACGGCTGGTTCGAGTTGGCACTAGCTCGTGCCCCTATCGAGTTACAATCCACTTTGCAGGTTTGCGATATCAATCTTTTGCGGTGAAATTTCTGAGTAGTAAATTGTCAGAAATACCTCGCTGTGAATCAATCGAGTTCCGGTGGCCATTCCTCCGAGTTAGGTGCCTCCGTTGCGGAGCATTTTGGAAAAGCTATCGGACCCGTGCAACGACAACTGAGTGGGTATACCATTATCTATAACCGATAATTAATACTAATGAGTTCTATCAGCCTGCTTGGCTGGCCTTTCACAATGGAAAACTGACGGGGCAAAAAGCCTTGCTAACCAAATCGCAATCAAAAGTTACTTCTCCGGCGAGGCTGCAGGAATTCGCCTGGCTTGCCATCCGGGTGAGCTCGCATTATATAATTCTTCTCAGTAGTGTGCTAAGAAAGAAAGAAAAGGTACTGATAAATTGGATAAATTGCCACCCCGCTCGGCTCCATCAGCCGAAATACATGCTTTGCAGTCCAAACTATCCCGCACGACGGAAGATATACGCAATAAGAATAGTTCTCTTACTGTCCACGAGCTTAAGAGGCTTCTATTTCGATGCGCGGCAACGTTGCTCTCCTTGGAGAAGGTATGCCTAATGTTTCAGAGTGATCGAGTTGCGTTTATGGTACATTCTAGTGTGACTATGACTTACTCCGATACCTTGTGGCTTTACCATTTGATGTCGCTACTCCACCCGCCATAGTTGCTGGCATTGAAGTTTGGACCTGGGTTATCGCGGAAAAGCCTGACGTAGAAGTCGCACTGATGACGGAGGTTCTATCTGCTTGGTCAGATACTATCAAGCATGAGAAGGGCATGTTCTCAATTTCTCTCAAGTATGTCTTCTTTAGTTTCCTCAAAGCTCCAAGTTAACGCATGATCCTGTACAGTTATGAAGATCCGTTCTATGAGCCCATCAGTTACAGTCCAACGGATAAGGAACTCATCGACAAAGGCACTGCAAATTCGCGCCGACTGCTTACTCCTCATGCACTCGTCCTTCAAATGCTCCTAAGTCGTCTTCAGGCAGCACGATATCGTAAATCGGAAATGATGTTCCTTATCCAACATCTAGTGCTACGATCTGCAAGAGCCTATCGGTCATTAAGGTAAGTAAATGCCTCAAGGCCAGCCCCTCTGCAATCGTTGATAGTACAATACTCTCCGAAGCACTCACGCATTAGCACGCGAAGTACGCTTTTCTTTCCTCCTCTTTGGTTTTGAAACTTTAAAGAGTTCACATCTGGATAAATACTCGGAGAGCTTACTAAGGGAGAGCCTGTACTCAGTGGCGTTTTCGTGGTTCTCCATCCGACCTCAGTAAGCCTGTGATATCGCTAGCTTTGTGCAAAACTAATCACGAGGAAGATGGTCCTACGGGGCGAATCGAACGCAAGTAGACGCCGATGTGAAAGTTCTTGCGGAATTCCTCTCTTGTCTGCAGACGGACACTATTCGAGGCACTTCTGAGATTTCCAGTTTATCTCCGGCTCAGCTACCCTCACGGGATGCATGTAAGCATGATACCTGCCTCAACGACTTTGCACACGAAATAATTATTCTTAGATTACCTTAACCGCCTACGGAACGCCAATCACCCTCTACGACTCCTCACAGAAAATGAGATGGTTAGGTTGGCCGTCTGGGGAAATCCAACCAACGATCCGAAACGGGGAAGCGACCAGACTGGGGCCATTGCTGCGTCAATGCTCGAGGTAAAGTTACCCTAATCACTACGTGTCTTTTCTCTGAGGTTCGGGACAGTCTACTTGGGCTGGTGTCCTCCGCACAGTCTGGCAAATTGATCCAGCTATTGCTGTTAATATTGCTGAGCGTTTCAAAAGTCCTGTTGTCCGTAATGAAGTAACCAAGATGGTTCGTTCGAGCCCCGTTGATCTTCTGGATGTTCCGGAAGCCTTGTCATTTTTCGTTGGAGTCAGGGTAGATTCATATGTCCGTAGAGATCTCAAGGTAATTGGTACACTTTTCATCGTTGCCTGACCTGACCATAATTCAACACTTTGAAGTATCTTCTTTTGTGGGCACCAGTACCTCCTGTGATCGCCAATACCTTCTTCGAACCCCGGTATAACAATGACCCCTTGATTTTGCAATACGCACATCGAGTACTGGAACAACATCCTGTTGATTTGACATTCTTCTTTGTTCCACAGGTTGTTCAAGCCCTGCGCTATGATAAACTCGGTATGCTACCGTTTTACCATCTCAACATTTACTGACATATACCTCAGGTTATGTTGCCCGGTTTATTTTTGAGACGACAAAGATTTCTCAGTTGTTCTGTCACCAAATCATATGGAACATGAAAGCCAACTGCTACAAGGATGATCTGGCCGAAGTTGTAAGTTCAAATGCAAATATAACATCCTACTACTCACTCTGGTTCAGGAGGATCCTATGAAACCAGCCCTTGACTTCATGACCGAGAGAGTGGTAGCTTCTCTTTCAGGTGTTGCTAGAGACTTCTACACTCGAGAGTTTCACTTCTTCAATGAAGTTACCTCCATTTCTGGGAAGCTCAAGCCGTTTATTAAGCGAACCAAGCCTGAGAAAAAGGTAAGTAAACGAGCCATTCTCTGCTATGTCCTAAGTCAACACAAGACACCAACAGGCAAAAATAGATGAGGAGATGGCGAAGATTACTGTTGATGTTGGGGTTTATCTCCCCAGTAACCCAGATGGGAAAGTGGTAGACATTGACAAAAAATCCGGACGACCCCTTCAAAGTCATGCCAAAGTGGGTCCTCCTGTGTAACTGAACTTCTCCCTTTTCATCAACTATCCCTAGGCTCCTTTTATGGCGACCTTCAAAGTCAGAAAAGAGCGCATCGTAGTTGACACGCATCCTGATTTGATTTTGGATGGTGACGGGACGGGCACGGAGACACGCACAGAATATGATGTCTGGCAACAAGCCATCTTCAAGGTCGGCGACGACTGTCGACAAGATGTACTTGCTCTTCAGGTTATTGCAATGTTCAAGAATATTTTCACCAGCGTCGGGCTTACATTATATCTTTTCCCTTACCGTGTAACGGCTACTGGTCCAGGCGTGCGTCGAGTGGCACATTATCATTATTTAATTGCTGACCAATAACATAGTGTGGTGTCATTGACGTCGTGCCCAACGCAACGTCTCGAGATGAGATGGGCCGTGCCAAAGTCAACGACCTACTGGATTTTTTTATTGCCAAATATGGGGGCCAAGACACTATTGCATTCCAGAAAGCTCGCCTTAACTTCATTCAGTCCATGGCCGCATATTCGGTCGCTTGTTATATCTTACAGATTAAGGATCGACACAATGGCAATATCATGATCGACGGAGAGGGCCACATTATACACATCGGTATGCTGATCAAGCGTCTCTCGTTTGTGATGTGCTTAAATACTTTTCAGATTTTGGGTTCTTGTTTGACATAGATATGCTTCTTCTCACTTCTCTTGGTATCCCTGCGCTGACGGAGTCTCCTGTTTTCACGACCAGGAGTACGTTACACGTTCCACCTGTCATTTTTTCTCTCTGAATCTGCCATGTAGGGGGTGAAATTTGAACCCAATTCTTTCAAGCTCAATCACGAAATGGTCGTCTTGATGGGGGGCCGTTACTCTCAGGGATATCAACTCTTTCAGAACCTTGTTGTCAAAGCTTTCCTTGCAATCCGTCCTCATGCTGAACAGCTCTTAAGCACGGTACAGCTGATGCTCGACACAGGTTTACCATCTTTCAAAGGAGAGCCAACCATCAAGCGCCTCCGAGACCGGTTTGCCCTTGGGCTGAACGAGAGACAGGCCGCCGAATTCATGATGAGTATTATTCGTAATGCTCATGAAAACGTTCGAAGCACTGCATATGACGAATTCCAAAGGGTGCGTCAAGACGTCTTTTTCACCTTCTCTTGCCTAATTTGAATCGCACACTACAGTTGCAAAATGGTCTGTTCTTGCAAGCTACTTTCCGATCTTCTGGTGGAGTTTCTTATTTAATTTCCAGGTATACCATACAAGTAATTTGGACCATACAAAATTCAGTATCATGAACTGTAGGGCTAAGCATAATAGATTCAGATTCAGGATAGACACTGGATAGACCCCTAGTAGTAGTAGTGACTTTTACAGCTAAATTCAAAATCGTAGGCGTTTGAGTTGCTCCCTCACGATAGGCGGCTCCTCCCTAAAATGGACTCATGCCCCATTTTGCTCCACTTTACGGTCACCTGCAAACTACATGACTATAACACTGACTATAACGCTGACTATAACGCGTCGCGTTATACTTTGAAAAAACTTACATTATGACTTCCTCCTAGAGAACCATACGATAAAAGACAGTGATGTGCCGGTCATTGACATGTCAACAAAGTCAATGACTAGTCAAGTTATGGTCATGACTTGACTTTAAATAACTTGACTTGACTCTACAGGGTAATCAGATTATATAATGCACCATTCACTGCTTATTGCCTTATCGAGTGATAACAACCAAGGCCTTATACTCGTACATTCGAGTAGATATAAAACTGAGTTGAAGATTTGATGTCGCTTAGGTAATCCGGCATTCATCGCCCCCTCCCCGAGATTTAATGCTCGTTATTCACCATTCCCTCCCTCATTAAATGCTTAGTTATTCCCATAAAATTTCCTTCATCTACTTACTCATCCTCTCCATTTTATGTATATTTTACATAGTATAAATACTAAGAATACAATGTACAATCTCCTTGTGAGATTGTACCCTTAGGCCTCACAGCCATTTGTGTTAGCTACACCCGTGACTTCAACTAACTGTAACATACACAATGAATCCTATTGACAAATGGTCACTGATTGTAGGAAACCAGCATGTCTCTAGAAGTATAAAAATATCCCATAAGAATGTCCTCTATTCTCTCATCCACCCCAATATCAACGCCCTTTTCTTCCAATAATTTATGAAGAGCCAACTCCTTGTCAAAACTCACTTGGGCAATTTTAGAATAAGTGTCGGTGATGATTGTCAAAGTGAATCTAGATCGGGCCGTGCCACAAACCAAACCACAATATAACGCTATAAGTGCGAGCTGAGGACCGTGTCTCTGCAAACAAAGGGGAGTGGACGAATAGTTAGTGTCGAAACTGAATTTAAGTATTGAAATTGAAAACAACGTTGAGTGACTGTTTCGAAAACAAAAATAGAGAGATAGAGAGTGTCAACAACTTTGATGATGTAAGTTGGTACACTTATCGAAAAAGAGTATCTTCCTGTTTCGAAAGTGAAATCGAAACAATTGAGAACAATCGAGACGGCGGCGAGACATAGATTGAACCAATGAAAACTGATTGAAGTAGGGTATACGACCCTCTTTCTTCGACGATCATGGTTATCTTTTGAAGACGAGTGAATAAAACAATGAAAAGACCTATCGGAGGTCTTACAGAGTGACGGCGAGTTGAAGTCCTAGCTCTTGGGGCTTTGGGGAACTTGTTTCATTGTTACTACAGTATAGGTATTTGTAAACTACCATTCTACAGACCCGAGTTAAATATCCATGATAGTTGGACTATGGTCAGTCGGTACTAGCACGAAGAATATCTAAAAGAAATGGCGAACAGTAGTATGGTGGCATAAGGAACAAATGGAGGAGTTTATGTTTCTCCTTGATGAATGAATCTGTATGATTATGTAAGTTAATGATCATGATGCAGAACTTTTACCAAGTTCCGACCGAATCAAAGAAATCGAACACCGAAAGATGTGAATCGCACGTCGAAATGGAAATCAAGTGTCAAAAAGATAATTGAATCGTCGAAAAGGAGTGATCGCAGGAGCTGAAAGTCATAAGTCCAAAATTGAATGTTGGAACTTGAAAATCAAAGAGATTGAATGTCGAAAGTTGTTTCAAACATGGTAAGGGTGGGTCGAAAAGTCGAAAAATTGAAAAATTGAAAAGTTATGTCAGATTGGTGGGTCTGCAGATAGCGGTCTCATCATTGGTCCAGTATGTGTCTCTGAAGTTGAACAATTCCTAGATGGGTACTTGCTACTGCTGGCAATTACCTTGGAGTTTACTATAGCCTCATTGTCTTTGTCATCAAGGTCAACTATGGCACCATGTTCAGCAATGATGCCGCGGAATGGCAATGGAATATTGGCTGCAGAACATCCAACGTCAGAGTTGTTAGTGTCGTTAAATGAAGTACTAGCAGTAGCTAATATATTGTTTCATATAAAATTATATTAAGTGCCAACACATGCCAGTGATGAGCACTCTATCTGACTAGGCATGTAATCACACTTATATTCTTCTCTATTATATCCTTTTCTGCACGTTCTTTCCCATACCACTTAATACTACTCCCCGCACCATTCTCTTAATATAGACTTTCTTACTTTTCTCATTATTTTGTCTAACTACCCTTCCCCACTTCCAGCAAAGCTCCCTGCATGTTCTTTCCTGCACATTTTACTTATTTCAAATACTTTTCCCATCACATTACCCATTCACCATGGGCCACAGTCCTTACTGATACCCAACTCAAACCTCTATTTTACCTCCCATGGTTTCTCCTCTATTTCTCCTTCACCTACTCACTATTGGCAACAGTACCTGGGGGACCTCTTGGTTTCTCTGCAGGACTGACCATATTTCCTCATTTATCCTCTTTTATTTTCTTTGCATTTCATATATTATCTTGTGTAGACACGTAGGATACAAGTTTCAGCTTAGCGCAATACACCCCACTCCATTGAACAGATTTCAAACTTGTCTGCATCGTAAACATCCTTGTACTTGTACTTGTAACTGTAACCACATTGCAACTCGTACTTGCCACTTGTAACTGCATTGTAACTTGTACTCGCCCTTGTAAACTTGTACTCGTCCCCGCAAACTCGCTCCCCACTCACTCAAATACTTGACCTACCTGCAATTTCTTCAAATTTCTCAAAGTCCTATTCACCGTTTGCTCCCTGCTTGAACTTGGAAAACTCAATATACTTGCCCACAAAGGCTTTCACTGACTATCCAGGTTGTGTTAAGTCCTCATTTCAATCACTTTTAAAACCAACTTTTCTCCATTGCCTATCTTTGTTGAAGACAGTTTTATTTGGTATCACTCCTTGCACACTTACCGCATTATTTCTTTGGTTTTTGTTTTAGCTCACGGCCCATTAGACCGGAGTAGGCATCATCACCAGTCAAGTCAATTTCCTAAGTCATGACATGTCATGACTATAGTCAACAGTCAATGACTTGACTTTAGGGTTATGGTCATGACTGGCCAACACTAATAAAAGATTAGAAAATATCACGGCAAGTGCAACAGTGAATGTTTGGTTATGGTTTACGAATTTTGTACAAACTTGAAGCAGTACCTTTTTCCAAATTAGGGATATTTCCTGCTTACATGATGACAGGCTCCAACCACTGTGTGGGGGGTCTTGAATTAAACAACTACGATTTTGCATTCAGCTGTAAACATGTGTAGCTAAGTACCTTTAGCACTATTCAACGCCTGGCTTGTGGCCCTGCAAATTGATGCAATCTAAGTGGTAGTTTTGGTGACAGAACCTCCTTATGGGAGCAATTTGGAAACAACTTCCATTGGCGGGTATAAGACATAAGACTATGTTTTTTTCAATATACTGTAATTCGTTTGTCATGCATCATGGAAGCCTACCAAATTGTCACGGCTGTCCAACAGTTGTCCAACGTCACAGGCTCTGGTGCCATACCTGGAGGCATTTTTTTTTAAAAGAATGCAAGATTCAAAAAAGGATTTAAAGCCCACAGGGCCTTTTATAGTATAAGTTACAAGGTCTCAAAGTTGATACCTTGATTAATATTCAATTTCTTGTGTTAAGGAGAAAGAAAATACAAGATTTTGACATTACTCAATATTAACAGGCCCAATAATTCTATATAAGAAGAGCTTCAGTCACTAAATCCCTACACAGCATTTCTTAGCACTGAATCAAGATTGTGATTTTCAGTGAGATTTAGATGAATTTTCTTTACAATAATTAAAATTTATTAAAGTGCAACCAATTCCAAGTTCATTTCACACCTCACTGTGGTTTGTTAGAAGCATACCTAGCCAAAATACAAGCAAATTTTTGCTCTGTGCACATCTGCTTTTGGTATACCCATGATAGGCCCCTGCTTAAGATTACCAGTTTAGAATTGCAAAATTATGTAATGAGTGCCTAAATCTATTTATAATTGACAATATATTTCCCCTTACTTTATTTCATTCTGCAGCTTCCGTACATCACATTAATTTGTAATTTTTTATGCATTTAGCATACATCAAGCTGGTATCAAGTACCCACTACAAAACAACAACAAAACCCCATAGAATTCATTGATAAATACTGTAGACTTTAGAGTGTATTAGTTAGAATATATATCAGATTTTTTGTTAATTACGACTGCGTTGATGAGACTGCTCTCTGCAGACCCACCAATTTGACGTAACTTTTTGACTTTTTGACACAATGATGATGCCTACTCTGGTCTAATGGGCCGTGACCCAAAACAAAAACCAAAGAAATAATGCTGTAAGTGTGTGAGGAGTGGTATCAAATAAAACTATCTTCAACAAAAATAGGCAAGGGAGAAAAGGGTTGGGTTTAAAAGTGATTGAAATGAAGACTTAACATGACCCGGATACACTGCGGGCACCCACATGTGGTTCTCAAGAACCACATGAAAAAATATAGTTTTTGTGTAATATTTATATGTAATTTAAGTTCCACATAAAGTATTAATTAAGATACACAAAATAAATACATAATGTATATACTAAATGGTTATTTAATTGCACAAAATGTGTATCTTGTGTGGTTCTTAGAGTGCTCATCAATGACCTTATCATGTTTGAGACAACTTTCGACGTTTAATTTTCAATTTTCAAGTTTTGACGTTTGATTTCAGACTTGCGACTGTCGACTTCTGTGATTACCTCTTTTTGATGTTCGATTTCTTTGATTCAGTTGGAACTTGGTAAAAGTTCCACATCACAATCATTACTTACCTAATCATACAGATTCATTCATCAAGGAGAAACATAATCTCCTCCATTTGTTCCTTACACCATCATACTACTGTTTGCCATTTTATTTAGATATTCTTCATGCTAATACTGATCTGACTATCATGGATATTTAACTTGGGTCTGTAGAATGGTAGTTTACAAATACCTATCAAGTAGTAACAATAAAATAAGTTTTCCAAAGCCCCGAGAGCTAAGACTTCAACTTACCATCACTTTAAGACTTCCGATAGGTCTTTTTGTCATTTGTTCCCTCATCTTCAAAAGATAACCGAGACTGTTGAAGAGAGGGTCGTTGATAAGCGAGCACTCTATCTGACTAGGCGCGTAATCACACTTATACTATTCCTTATTATATCCTTTCCCACATGATCCTTCCTCGCACTATCTAATACTACTTCCCGCTACCATTCTTCATCATAGAGTTGTTCTGACTTTTCTCATCATTTCATCTAACTACCCTTTCCCGCTTGCGGCGAAGTTCCCCGCACATTCCTTACCGCACTTTTCACTTATTTCAAATACCTTTTCCCATTACATCACTCATTCACCATGGACCACAGTCCTTACTGATACCCGACACAAACCCCTATTTCACCTCCCATGGTTTCTCCTCTATTTCTCCTT
>JABCKU010000217.1:0-14594 GCA_018221655.1 Myochromella boudieri | reverse complement strand
AGGTATTGCGTAAATAACGCGGCTAGCGGCACATTAAATGGTTTCATGCTCGCAAAGAAGGGCGAGTATGGCAGAACTCCTTCAAGCCCCAATTCACGGATTGCTGTTTCGATGGTCAAAAACACACACAAAAAAGTCGGATCTTATTCACCTCGACCTTGAGTGAACAAGCCTGCCAATAGATTTCCCAGAACCGAAAACGCAATGATGATGCTGAGTGCCTAACAAGCCAAGAAGTCGTTAGCGTTGGGGGGCACCCCACATACTTAGTAAGTGCATACCTTTTCCGTGGTGGAGCCAAACAGATTGCGAAAGAACAGGGCTCTGATCAGGTGGACCAGCTTAAGGAGGAGAGTAGAAAAGAAGAACGCTGAGAGGACGTACGCGGTGATTCTTCCGCTATCAAGAACATCAGCTTTCGCCACAACGGCGAAGTACGCAATGTTTACAGCCAGATAAGTGGCTGTCGAGAGTAACATGGCTAGGGGTGCTGCCTGTTGTATCGTGCGAACCGGATCTCGTACTTCGGAGAGCACTTGGTTCACGTAGGTGTACCCATTGAACGACCTTAAGTTCCATAATCAGCCCCGTTTCCGCCCGCACGCAACAGGCTTTACACCAATCATATCGCGTGGTGTCAAAAACTTACCATAAAACGTTGAACAAGCCCATAACAAAGGCATTTGGACTCGTCTGGCTACTTCCATCCCAGAACCTTTGCCAATGAAAGTTATTCGGTGTTTCATATTGCTGGTCTACAGCAAACCCAGGGACACCGATCAGGCAGAACACACCAGCGGTGGCGATAGCCCAAAGGATCACGAGTTTGAAAAACCCCAAAGCATTCTGAAGACGAAGGCCCAGTGTAGGGACTATTCCATGGACGAAGAGGCAAAATGTTAGACAAATGAGTGCCACGCCACGGGTATTGAATCGAGAAGGTGTGAGCGCGAAGGCATGAATGACATCTGAAATTGAAGTTATAACCCCTCACAAGAAGTATTTTAAATGGAAGCAATGGTCATCGTTACTTACATTCACCAAAGACGATACTGTTTGCGGCTTGTGTCCTCTATTGGCGTCAAGTATGGAATAGCCAGTCAACAAGAAAATGACAGGGATGATGATAAATTATAACATACGGTCAAGAGAGCATATGCGGCGAACATGCACGTTGTCAATAAGCGAGGTTTTCGATAGATAAATTTGAGATAGTTCTTCTCGCCACCACTGCGTGGTAGACCCTAGCGTAGCAGTAGTGTTCAATCACCGATGTCGTGCCGATGGGAAACAAGCTTACGGTTCCTAGCTCGATATATACGGCAGTACCGGTCGATGCCAGAAGGGCGCCAATCACCCAAAGAAGTAGAGCAACGCCAATGCTACCAGCTGAGCGCAGAATGACACTTGGCGTCGCGAAGATTCTACGTCGAAAGTCAGGGACCATCTCTGACTGGGACTGTAAAAGGTGTCACCCCGTGCCAATTATGCAATTGAATATCAAGAACACAGCGCTAAATAGACCTGTGGATAGTGAGGGTAGGAATTAGGTTGTATCGATGCTTGGCGACACGGAGACATACCTAATTGTTGCTTTCCATGCGAAGACTCTTTGGTGACTTGCGAGGAACGTGCTTGGTGAGTTTGGGTCATTGATCAACGTCCCTGGCAATACTCACTTGTATGTCGTTGACCCGCGTAGTCCTTGGCACCACGAAATCCCGTCGTACTTGAGACATGGCTGCTTGGTGGGTAAGATTCGTCCCGAGGCAAAAGCGGGTCTGCCTCTGACTGCGAGGTATGTTGATACTTGCCTTGCTGCATATGGCGGACAGACGTTAGCATTATGAGAGTTATCAGTAAGAGACGACGGTTGGAGGTGTAAGGAAGCTTGGTTGGGACTAACCTCAGGTCTTCAGCCTCAGAGATAACCTTGCGGCGTGATAGCTGTCCAAAGATTGTCGTAACATCGTGATATCATATAGAACCATCGGAACCACAGGCATACTAGGGCACGCCTTAGCACGTGGTTAGTACTGAAACGTGAAGGTCTGGTTAGCTTGAGGAGTAACCTTGAGCTTAAGTATCTACAACAAGAATGGAGGCTGCAACGTGCACGTCGCCCCTGCCTGTATTATATAACTCTCGGACTCGGAGCTCGGAATAGTTTTGTCTGGCAGCCACGATGGATAGATAGATTACTTAGAGTAATCCGTCTAAGGAAATTCTTAATCTGAGTCCGAAACAGGTACACTTGGATCGGGTTCTTAACGTAAGTATGTTACAATGTTTTGTTCGTATTTAACTTGCGTATTGCGCTGTATTGCGTCCCTCAAACAGTACCGGAGTTGGCAATCTTCACGGTCGCATTGGTTTTACCAGATGCAGTTCCCAACTTCTCAATCGCCTTCACAATATCCATACCCTCGACGACCTCGCCTAAAAAGGAAAAGGAATCGGATGAATGTTATCGAACCTGATCAAGGAGGTGTCTTACCGAAGACGACGTGGGCGCCATCGAGCCAAGAGGTGACGACGGTGGTGATGAAGAACTGCGAGCCGTTGGTGTTCTTACCAGCGTTGGCCATGGATAGAAGGCCAGGCTTGGTGTGCTTGCGTTCAAAGTTTTCATCTAATCGCAAATTAGATCGATGAAATCAGATAAGGTCCAATACGTACCGGCAAACTTCTCTCCGTAGATCGACTTGCCGCCGGTGCCGTTGTGTTTTGTGAAGTCTCCTCCCTGCAACATGAAAGAAGGAATGACGCGATGGAAGATCGAGTCCTTGTATCCATAGCCGTTCTGGCCAGTCGCAAGCTCTCGGAAGTTCCTGGCGGTCCTGGGTACCACATCGTCATAGAGCTTGAAGACGATGCGACCAGCTGGCTGGTTGTTAATGGCGATATCGAACTATCAAATGAACTCAGATCAGACGAGATCGGGGGATCCCAGGAGGGTAGCTAACAGCAACGCAGAAATTGACTCACGAATACGTTAGACATGATGAGAGATGAAAAGAAAGTGAACTGTGCAAGACCAATGATGATGCTATCTGTTTTAACAGATTCGGCGATTACCGATCTGTCATCATCAAAAGCTTAATCAGCGCAATGCCCATTTTCATACATAATATATTCATTCTTTATTATATTCTCAAGATTATAATAGAATTATGACGCGCTGTAGCCACAGGCATTTGGAGTGCCAAGATCTTGATCATATCCCGTTCGCCATGTGTTGGGTGTCACCATGAAAACGCGAGCCGAGGTTCGGATCGGGTTGGAGGATTAATAGTGTATATATGTAATATCGTCATAGCTTGATGGCGAAATCAGACAATCCCGCACTTAACAATAACAATCTTCGCCTTTGGTTGACCTGTTGGCGCGCCCAGAGATTCTATGCGCTTAACCAGGTCCATGTTCTCAATCACTTCGCCTGTTTCAAGGAGTTAAGAGTGCTATCGCGCATTACCTTCGTCTAGAAATCTCACCGAATACAACGTGGGATCCATCGAGCCATGTGGTCGAAATAGTTGTGATAAAGAATTGGGACCCGTTGGAATTCTTTCCTGAATTGGCCATAGAGAGAAGGCCCGGTTTATCGTGCTTTAGATTAAAATTCTCATCTGTTTGAGAATCTTAAACAAAGTCTCTCAAAGTGACACATCATGAAACTTCGTACCTGAAAACTTGGCCCCGTAAATAGACTTGCCGCCTGTCCCGTCGCCTTTGGTGAAGTCACCACCTTGAAGGATAAATCCGGGGATGATACGGTGGAATGTGCTGCCCTCGAAGCCAAAGCCATGTTGACCAGTGGCAAGCTCACGAAAGTTTTTAGCAGTCTTAGGCACGACATCGTCGTAGAGCTTCATGATGATACGCCCAGCAGGCTTGCTGTCGATGGTGATTTCGAACTAGAAACAACGGCAAACGTTAGAAAAACAAGCGGAGAAAAAGCCTAGAGAACGTGAATGTCGTACAAAAATGTTTGCCATGAAGCCAATGAGTTGGGGTGAGAATGATAAGTGAGGGAAAGCGAAGGAAGGACTCAGTGCCCTAAAGTACTCTCGGAGATGGTTACGGATATAACCAGTGATATAACATTGAGGACAGTGATGAAGGATGATGATCAATTCGGCATCCGGATCATGTATTATCGTGGATTGTGCACCGACGGACAATGCCTCCGGTGCCCCGTGGTTTTAAGAATTTGCGTGGTCTTGCGTCTTCGCAGAGCAATACTGGTGTGTGCAACCGAGATAGAGGAAGAAACCAACCATGTGATGTTTTATACGCGAGCGCTCACAGAATCAGATGGCCAGCCCGGACGTTTTTGAGTTTAAGAAGCGTGAGGTGAGGCCATGAAAGGATCCGATGCTTTGACGAGTATGCCACTGTGTGCCACGGTTGCTCTGAGTAAAGTGACATACATAGGACTGAACTGCTAGTTTTGGACATCCTCCAGATCTCCAGGGATAGACGAATCCAAATATGCAACCGGAATAAATGACGAACATAAACATGGCCAGAGGCGAAATAAGCTGTACATCCAGCTGATCCAGTCGAGTCTAGATATAGATGGCCTTGAGTCCGCTCGCATGGTCTCGACATTGAGGTCAACTCGGAGGTTTTATAACCCACGCCTCAGAAGCTCCAACTGGAGTCGGGGAGGCCATCAAAGATGAGTAAACGACAATGGCATGCCTCGTTGGTGCCGTCAATGCAAAGGCGCTGAATGTCCTAATATAGCGTTTGGTAAGATGCGAGGCACTCGGATATAAATCCGCCAACGTAACGTGACATCAATAGCAATCCAAATTCAAGGATGAAAGGCCTACAAAGAGAACTCAGAGAAGGAAATATCATGTCATAGGCTGCTGTAAGGACATAAACTTATGAAAGTTCTGATTGATCGTGAGAAGGTTTTCCTGAAAGGTTATGAGATGTTTTCCCTTCATACATCCTCCCTGCGTTATCCTCGAGGACACGGCCCATGACCACTGCGTGAGCTTGCCACGGCCTGAGGCCTGGCGCGAAGAGTTCTTCCATCCTTTCCAGTGGTACTTGTTTAGTCTCCGGAAGAATCAACTATCGTTATCAGATGGAAGGTCAATATCATCTTGATACGGGCGCGACAAAGCTCCGGAACTTACAAAGACATAGAAGATAGAGAGAACCATCAAGGATGCAAAGAAGATGTAGACGCCATAGCCCATGGCCAAGAACATCTGAGGGGTGAAGCGTGTAATGAGGAAACTTTAACGGCGATTGAGTGGTGTATTCCGTGCAAGTGACAACGAAGATCTCACCCAAACAGCCAATTAGAAGCAGCCATGCATGCTTGTGTAAACGTGCGGACATGCTGAGGGAAGAACTCGGCTCCGACAACCCAAGGCGTGCCATTCCATGTAGGAGAGTAAAATATGGTCCATATATAGAAGAATGCGACTAAAGGGAAGATCTTTAAGTTCATGGATGCTAGAGATGAATATGCACGACGCACTGGCGCTTCTTCCTCCGGGAGTAATAAGTGCGGTCGTTGATTTATCAGCTTTGGAGATGGCGATGAACGCGCCAATATAGTACATTGAAAGGGCACCTCCGACAGATCCCACCATCAAAAGGTAGCGGCGGCCTAAGGTATCCACAAGGTAGAGCAACCAGATTAGTGCCCCCACCATTTTGACTTGAGGACGGGTATGAGTTAAACCATCTGATCTCCCCATGTAGACGCAGACTCACTGATGCCATACACTCCGGTGGTCAAGAGCGCAGTGTTCGTACCAGTGATTCCAATCGACTTAAATATCGTAGGTCTGGAATACCGCCATCAATATGACTCATAGGAGACGTTAGGTACAACATACGAATAATAGTTGATCGCATTGATGCCAGTTGCGTTTTGCCACGCAAAGAGGCTAGAACCAATGAAGAGGCGTTTTAACAAAATTTTACTCGTCAAGACAGTTCTCAGGGGACCAAAAAACCCTGCGCCGGCAAGACTTCGTTCATGTGAGATCGTCGCTTCTATTGATTCGTACTCTTCAACGATGTACGGATGATCTTCTGGAAGATGGCGAAGATAGGCAAGGTTCTTCAGAGCTTGTGCATTACGGTCGCGAGAGACCAGCCATCGCGGTGATTCTGTCAGGAAGAATGAACCGATGAATAGTATACCTCCGGGCTGTTCAGGAGAAAAATGAATTGCTGTGAATTGGACGTTGGCTTGAAATAGAAGGTACGTGACGTACAATGAGCTGGACTGCGAAAGCAATAAGCCATTGAGTACGGCCAGGCCCAATATGAAGGCTGACGCCATAGTTAATCCAGAAACCTAGGGACGTTTGAATTGACCCCATGACAAATAAACTCACAAGAAGCTCACCGATAACGCCGCCTATTTGCCAACATAATTCGTAAAGTCCTATCAATCTACCACGAATTGCAGGCGGGGATATCTCTGCGACATAAATGGGCTGTGAACAAATTCAACTTTTTAGTCAGTGGAGCATGTCAAATGTGCTCACGGCAAGGTTCGATGCGACTCCAATGGCAAGTCCCACAATGACCCGGCCGGTGTAGATAATTCCCAGACCCGTTGACGACCTTGCAGGTCTTTTAACGATGAACACAGTATGAAACGTAACTACTCACGATGCAACAATTTGCAAGATCGCACCTATGCAGAACACAACAGCAGAAACGACCAGACCCCACTTACGACCCAAGAAGTATCCAAGAGGATATCCAAAAATAGCACCAAAGAAGGACCTGACCATGATATGAGTGAAAGTTGTGTCCTGATCAAAAACGCAATACATACCCAGCTTGGTATAAGGAGACAATGTTCGCTGAAATGAGGGCGAACCGGCTAGCTGAAATCTTGTCCAAAGCGAATTCAGCTTTGAAGCTGGCAAGTGATATCGATGTTCCTATGAAGGCAGAGTCATACCTAGGCAACGTCAGGTCGATTCAAGTGTTATGTTACTTACGAAGTAACAGGTGCACACATACCCGATCATGACAGCAGCAAATGTTGCTATTATAGCCGCGAAGTAGACGCGCCAGTTGTACACCTCGTTTGGGGTAGGTCGGTCTTCGACACGAGAGAAACGCCCCATGGTGGTGCAGTCAGAGGACAATCAAGATGAAAAATTCCCCACACTAAACAGAAGTTGCGGGGAGTGATGGGAGTGATAAAACATGACAAATTGGTTGGGCTGGCAATTCAGTGAACTGGGAGCATTGGGAAGGAAAATAGGTCGGGTGACAAAATTATGTGATCGGAGTTCGGCACCTCTTCTCCTTGCCGCTGTTCTCATCGTCTAAAATGCCTACTACCAGCTCACCGCCCGAAGGCAAAAAATTCTATCTCTTTGGTTATCCTATTGCACATTCAGTAGCACCCACGTTCCACAACCTGTGTTTCACCAATTGGTCTAAGGACAGAGCACCAAACACTTACGAGATCTGGTCTACGAGTAAAGTGACGGAGGAAATGTTGGATACCCTGGCTCGTGATGATTGTGTGGGTTCGGCGTTCGTCTATCTCTAAAGCGAGGTATCAACAGTATGCTCACATGGGCACCATCGACAAAGGGTAACCATGCCTATAAAGGCTACCATACTTCCTTACCTAGACGAAGTATCGCCCGAAAGTCAAATGACCGGTGCGTGTAACACCATCGTAAAGGTTCCAACCAGCACCGGATACAAACTTGTTGGCCAAAATACCGACAGTGAGCCCTTTCAATTTGGTCGTTAGCAATAGAGCCGAGATTGACAAATTATCTAGTTCTTGGCGTTAGGAATGCTCTCCTACGTGCTCTTCGCTCCCAGTACCCCAATATAGATGTTGCCCTAGAGGCCTCATATCCAGTCGGCGCCGGTGCAGGTATCATCATCGGTGGCGGAGCAACGACACGATCCGCGGCACATGCCCTTACACTTCTTGGGCTTGCCCCTCTGTTCCTTGTAAATCGGGACCTACAGGAAGTCCAAGCTGTTCAGCACGCCCTTCGGCACTTGAAAATCATCCATCTGAGAAATCCTGGCGATGTGGAAGCCCACTTGGGCCAAGCAAGTTCTCCAACAGTGTTGATGACTGTTGGCGCGATTCGTAAGTCTTCTATCGTCCTAGCATTAACTAACCTCAACTCCTTTCTCAAAATTCACACAGCATCGACGCCCCCTACTACAATGCAAGAACGAATGGTGTATTCAACTGCTTCGACAATCTTCACAATACCATACATCAAACCAACACCTATTCCTAAAGGTTTACCTATTCCAGAACGCCGAATTTTTCTTGAAATGGCTGTACGCTTATTCTCATTCTATCTCTAACCTACCATGGCTCTAAACCACTTATACAGTACAAACCACGTGTGACGCCAATGCTGCAAGTAGCCGTGGCTCACGGGTGGCACGGCATTGATGGTATACAGGTAAGCTGAATAGTCCTCCACTACTGTTGGCCCCTGATATATACTATCAAAGGCGATGATAGAGCAGGGCTTGGCCCAGCAGCGCATGTGGTACAAGGCAAGCGCGTCCCTCGAAGTTGGCAGCGATCGTTGTATCTTCGGTGAAGGGCTCGAGCGTCCCGCAAGGGAGTTATGTGAAAGAATGGGAGACATTACCGTTGTTGGTGAAGAGATAGACAAAGCCAAAACCGTAGATTCTGCAAAGTTACCTGTAGTTAGACTATGAAACGAATAGTTTGAGTGACAGTGCTCATAGGTTTATTCGATACATGTTACATAAATTTCGAGCCCCAGATAAAAAGCTATTGTTTGTATAAAAGAATTTACCCAAATTGCTACGCTAATAGCCGCAGCTATCCGTTCGTTATACCTATCATCAATTCTTGCTCATGCCTCTGCAAGAATGACACGAGACAGAATTACGTCGAGATGTTCAAGTGATGCCTCGGGCTGGCAAAGATCAGGCTCTTGGGCAGTCCTAAAGTGCATTGCAGATCTCTCTTTCCAAGGTGACGGAAGTCGAGTGTCAACCGGTTTTTCGGGATCGAGTCTCGAAACTACGGCAGACATATTTGGCCGTTCCTGAGGGCTGGCTGTCCAACACTCCTCCATCAAGCCCCATATCGGCAGAGTCAGTCCACGCTCAACCCACGGAGCAGCGTCATCTTGAGGGCGAGAGGGACTCCGACCACGACTTATTGCTTTTAACACCGTTGAATCTTGGGGTATTTCGAAAAAGGGTATGTGATCCGTGAAGATCTAAGGCGTAGTGAATTCAAACCAGTCTCAGTCATAATGACCATAATTATAGGTACCTCGTAGCACAATGAGGCCCAAGCATAAACGTCACTCTTCATGGTATTGTATGCCGAAGATTCCGTTGTCGAATCATGTAATTCTGGCGCTTGCCATCTGATACTGCCTCCTTTAGAAGCAGCTGTAGACTGCGACGCCCAATGCAGTATTTGGGGGTCGGTTATATTCGAAAGGCTGAAATCACCTAAGCTTGCTCTTCCAGAATCGTCCACAAGAATGTTGTCCTAAGAAAAAAACTCCGTTTGCTGCAATCTTGAATACATTTACGCCGGAACTCACCGCTTTCAGTTCGCCGTGGATGATCTCATTTGCGTGTAGGTATTCAACACCGGCCGCCGTGTCCGTGCACTATTTCCTGTTCATATATGATTATGCCTAATGAATAGTATAGTTACCCACCAAGAGAACGCGATTTGCGCTAGGGTTTCTCGACAGATAGTCAGGAAGGCGGCCATTCTCTGCCCATGGAGAAACGAGAGAAAGCCGGGTCCGAAATATAAATAATCCGAAGAAGGGCACTATGTTTGGATGACGTAGTTGCCCCCAGGTGATAGCCATCTTTGAATACACCTTGTTTGAGAAGTCCGTGTCAGTAGCGGGTAAGATATGCTCTAACAAGGGCGCACCTTCTCCATATGGTCAACCAAGGTTGGCTTATACGCCCTGATAACCTTGAGGTTTACTGTTTCGTCCTGGAAAGTCGCCTTATAAATGTCCGCAATATTCCCCGCTTTCATGATTGGGTGCTCCTCAAGAAGTTGTAAGTTACCGTGCAGAACAAAGCGCCTCGGATGGAGTTGAGTTTTTGCTGAAAGTCTCTGCATAGCAGCAATTATTTGGCGTCGAAGACTGCCCCTGACATACGGTGTATCTAATAACTGTTGAGAGTAAGCTTTTATAAGCGAAGACCAAAATATTCTGTATATGGTGCAAGCTGACCAGCTGACACACATCGAGAACCGTGGTAGCCTCGTCACCAGAAAGGGTGAGAAGGCGCTTGTACTGTGCTTCGTCCCCAAAGATTAAGCTTAATCTGAACAATACCAGGAGGCGAAGAGGGATTGTTGGTTGGTCTAATTTGACCAGCGATGTAATCCATGTCGAGAGATTAGATATCAAATTGTTCTGTATTTTCAAGAACCGGCGAATAATATTTGAAGCGGCTTCCGGACCTAATTGGACGATATAGTGCTCAAACCATTTCCTTGATAAGGCATTGCTGACGAACTCAGACAGCTTGGCAACCAGATGGTGCTTCAGTGAGCGGTCCCGGTCCGGAATAGAAGACCCTTCCTCCAAGAGATCAAGGATGTGATCTGGCCAATGTGCGACAGCATAATTAAAAAGCGGAAATGTCGCTGTAAGGCTGGTGTCCACTAGCTGTGCACTGGCGAGGGACTCCTCAATAGGAACCTCGGACTTTTGGAGAGAATCAGAAAGGAGATATTCGAGACACGCGATCCCTAAAGTGTAAGGAGCCTGTTGGACATCGGCAAGGAAGGCTCTGACAACCTCTAAGGCAGGCTCAATATCCGTTGGAACCGATATATCCGCTGTGTTGGAGTGAAAGAACTGTGGAACCGATAAATGAACTGGTTGGATCAAATCGCCGTCACGTTCACCCATAGAGGCCACCAGATCACCGCATGCATCGACTATGTCTTTACGCGACCAGAGATAACGCTTCCCTTTATAGTGGGCATTCTTGGTCGAAGGTCGCATAGTTTGTAGCGCCTCTTCTAACTCAGCAAAACGCAGAGGGCGAATACTGAACATGACCCACTGCAGCGCTGGTCTGGTCAGATGTTTGTAGTCATCAGTTTCTGTAAGGCGTTTGCATATACGAGCATAGGTGACATGCAGGTCCTTCAAGTCGTGTAGCCTCCCCAATAGTAGTAGAATCTCGTCTACGTCTCCCAGGCGTCGAACTTCCTTGTACATTAGGTAGACCCAAAGGAACATCCCTTGATGGTTCTCCGGGTTGCTGATATCCCGTATAAGCTGATTTCGCAAACCCGTATAATCATCGCCACGAAGTCGCTCGATCTTGTTGATCTTATGCTGGATGAAGGGAGGTATATCACACTGGACGTCGGTTGGTGTGATGTGGAGTTCCAAAACTTGGTTGGAAATACGCGCAAATTCAGAGATATGGTCTCCTGTTCTCCGCGTTGTGACCACAATCCTAACCCCCCTAACAATGGATTGGACTAGCTTGTGCAAATCTTTAGCAAACTGCTTTGAACCCTTGCATTCATCCATCGCGTCAAGTAAAATAGTAACGGATGGAAGGCTGCTCGAAGCTTTGGATCGAGCGAAGTTGGCGATAAAGGAAGAAAAAGTAGTCCAGAGGTCGGCATACTCCACATCTCGCTGGTGTTGGATTTGGATATTTTTCAAGTCGGATTCGAGATTTGGGAGAGATGTATGATGGTGGTTGTATAAGTAGACGTATAATTGATCAATGAAAGCACGTGTGGCAGATACAAGCGTCTGCTTAGTGTTGTCTGTGGCTGAGAAGAAATGGTATAGGACGAGATGATCTTTGTCGAGCTGCCGGACCTCATTAATCAACCAAGAGCTTAAAATCGTTTTTCCGGCGCCAGGAGTACCGTAAATTACAAGAAATGGCTTCGTTTGTTTGCTCCATTCCAAATATTCCACTTTCTGTCGAATCCAGTCACAGGTTCCCTCGTACCTATGACTGTTAGCCACATGGAAATCACGCTCATAGGAGGGCGCATTGATCCAGTCTTTGAGCCGCGTCCGTTGTGAGATAACGTTCTCCTCGTAGTTATGTCGGTGGTATGATAGAGATTCGGTTGCATGCTGAGCACTCATGTGTCGATGAAGCCTAGCATTTTGTCGGTTTATTTCTGCAATAAGTTCACGAAACTTTTCAACAGTGGAGGGGGAGTTGAAGAAGGTAGATAAACGAGGAAAGAGACCTGTTATACAACCGAGTTGAGTAAGAGATGACTGCATAATTCGAACAGTACCCACGAGTTCGTTTAGAGGTTAGCCTGGTATTGTAATACTTTACTGCTTCGACCCAGAAGCCTATGATTGCAACATAGAGTGCCTCGATCACGGGAATAACAAGATCTGAATGGCGAAATGTTGTCTCCAAGCTGGTCACATACCCCATCTCTTCTTCCATCTCAATGAAAAAGTTCGAGACCTCAGTAAATATCTCTAGGTTGTTTCTTGCCATCTATAAACTCAATAAGAAGCCAAAGATGGCTAGTAGAAGCTGATGTGAGCATACCTCCAGGATAAATAGTATACTTCCCCAGATTAGATCTCCACCTTTCGGCGACAATTTACACGCTCCTTCTAGTAATCGATGGAAAGGCTTCAAGTTTCTGGCTGCGTTGGCGAGCTTTTTAGTCCATTCCTCTACATCTTGCATCCCCTCAATATCTTGACCGATCCTAGACGCTGTCGATATAAGATCGTCCAGATTGGTTGGCACTAGCCTTAGCTCGGTAAATTCCTTGGAGCTGTACTTCTTCAAGGCACGCTCGAATGCCATGTGCGCAACAGAACTTGAAGGCGACACCACAGTCATGGCGCAGATGCTTTGAGAGTATTCGAGAGTATCTGTGGAGAAACAGTGAAGAAGAATGTCATATCGGCATGACTTGTCGCCAGAACCGTAGAAGACAAGCTCCTTGAGCAGTGTAAGGCGTGACCTAGCTCCGAAAAAGGGAGTGTATTCAGTTGGAGTCAATGCGGCGGTCCTTCACTGTGGTATTGGCGTCTTAGTCGAAATTACCATCGATATTCATCGACTCATAATGGCACGTATACGTCGCGTACAATGACTTTGAATAGCCATCGGTGGAAATGATTTGAAGGTAAGAAGGCTGTGGTCCTGGATACTGCGGAGCTTGAACACGTTGTATCGACCTTACATGATCCCCTCTAGGCTCTCGATCATGCAAGGCTTTACCATGGCCAGCCCAAAGTCTCCTGGAAATTGGCATACCACTTCCGCATGTTGATATACTGCGCTTTTCACGCGTTCCCCCCTGCTCTCAGCCGCATGGATCAACATGCCTCCTTGTTTTTATAACAATGTCACTATCAAATTCCTCAAGCTCCCCTAAGATATGTCCAACTGTAAGTAAGCCCCCCATCAAAGTACACCATCTAACCTATGCTTTGCGAAATAACAGAGTAGTAATGACCTTTCACGACACTGGCATTGTTAGATTGTCAAACCTCATTAGACAGATATGCTGTGAAAGGGACGTGAGGGTTATTTCCTTTTCTCCTGCTTATCTTGAGCACTTAGAGGGGTAAGTTTATCTGCTATCCTGTATACTTCAATTATCTCAAACTCATGTTACATCACCAGGTTTCTAGGCGCCCTTCGTCCGTCAGAAACGCTTTTCAAGACACCGAAGTGGATTTTTTATCATAAAAACAAATCTTTGCGACATCAGAATCATATTCGAAGTTCCCTGGACAAGTTAATTGTGGGTAATCTTCTGTGTGCTATCGTAATTTTCTCATAAGCGCCCGATTAGCACGATGCAAACCAGTGTTTTATAGACTCCTCGGAAACCGTTAAACGAGAACTCGTCTGTCTTCAAATGCAGAACGAAGCTATCCCTACACCTGTAGCCCCAATGGCACATCCACGGCTAAGTCTAGAGTCGTCAACATCATCTGACTATACATCTCCCCCTTTAACCCCGACAAACTCCCAGCACAGCTGTCCCATAATCCCCGTCGTATTTTCACTCTTCGTCAACAGGATGGTGTTCAATAGTAACGGCGGAAATGCGACAACAAATATCGTTGAAAATTCACACAACGATTCTTCGGTGGCAATCACAGCGCCATAGGCATCCAACCCTTATCTACTGGCATCATCCCACTACATCCTCACCCAGTTTTATGTATTCATTGCCATTACGCTCCCTTCCGCTAACCCCTGTCGTTTATTCTTCACCAACAATGTCGCCTTATCTTCCAATTCGCTGTACACGTCACCATATCTAGCCACCCAAGTATACCCTCCTACTTTGAAACACTCACCCTTTGATATCTCGGCCCGAGTGACTGCGATAAATTAGCAGCATGGTATCAGTACTCAGGCGGCACGTTGTTTACCCGTCAAGACATACACCTCTGTCGTTCCTTCAGTCTGTAGTGGTCCTTCCGCTGAAACAAGAGTCAAATTTAGTTCAGTTTATATATGTACAGTAGACTTTTTCATAATGCATAGCGTTGGGACCGACCCCCTTCCAATGCGTTATCAGATGGATGCATTACAGT
>JABCKU010000216.1:0-23603 GCA_018221655.1 Myochromella boudieri | reverse complement strand
TCAAATCTGTATGAGAAATGAAGGTAGTTAGTAGATGGAGGCAGAAGAAGGAAAGTACAAGTAAATGGTAGAACAGTGTTCGGTGTCATCGTCGTAACAAAGTAAGCATAAAAAGAGGTAACAAAAATGGTTTTATGAATATGATGTGACGCACTGCCACAGCGGGTTAGTAGGCGTAGGTGGCGGGGGGGCCGAGGTGGAGCGTTGGCGGTGGTGGCGTTCGCGCTGGGACCCATTCTTACCAGGGACAACGAACCCATTCAGGGTGCCTTGTCGTCGGGGAGGGAAGGGAGCACTCGGCCTGGAGTCAGCCGGGACTTGAGGGGCCCGAGGGGGTGCTAAGGAGGTTAGAGGTTGAGGAGGCGTTTCGGACGTTTGGGCCGCAGTCGAGGCTGGAGGGGGTGGGGTTGAAGTCAATGTCAGGAGTGTGGTCGAGGTCGGTCCTAGCGAAGGGTGGGCCTGGGCCTGGGGGGGGTCGTCCAGTCAGGGGCGGTGGGAGGGAGCTCTGAGTGAGAGTTTGGTGGGGGCCATGACCCACGTGTTGGGGTCTCCAGTGGAGAAGTAGGGCATATCGTTCTCGGGGAAACGTCTCACGAAGTCGCCGCATTGCTTGGTGAAGGCCAGACACATTCGGGATGAACTGGGGTGCGTCGAATCTGGGCCGCAGGTGACGCAGCATGCTCTGGAGGTGGGATAACAGTCAGTAATAGAGTGGCTCTCACTGGAGCATCGTGCGCAATGGTCTTGGCCTTTGCAGGAGGCTTGCATATGGCCGTATTTCTGGCACTTGTTGCATCGAACTGGTTCGCGGAGGTCCTTGCGAACCGTCACCAAGTGCCCGGCAATGAATATCCGATGCTGAAGGAAGCGGTTAGCAACCGTGGCAGAGTTGCACACCAGCTTGAGGGAGGCAACTGCCTGGTTGGGGGAGCGTAACTCGGGGCGCTTGAGCCAGGTAGCAGCGGTGATGCAGTGTTCGGGGAGGTCGTGCTCGTGCTCAATCTGTCGGATGTCGTCCTCGGCCGCGGGGTTGAAGACACAGGGAACGAATCTAACAATGAGATGATATGCCTTGGACCTTACCCGTGCCCTAGCTCCAAGGATGGGGGCCAGAAGGTTGTTGACGGGATCTGCGGCGTATCCTCGGAAGCATTTGGCTGCGTCGGCGGAGTCGAGTTCGATTAGATAGGCCCCGCGCTCGAGTGCGGAGACACCCCGGATGTATGTCTTGCCTGTTGAGAGAAGGTCGTCCCCGGTATGGTGGTCGAAGTCCATGGCTACGGCGTCGTCGTCAAGGGATGATAACGCCGAGTTGAGGGCCTTGCGTATGGAGTTGTTGCCAGTGGGAGACCGGTCCTTGGGGGCACCTAAGCCATTCACATCAAGGTCAATGAGGACCACCCGGGCATCCCGGAGGAGCCGCTGTTGGAGAAGGGTGAGTGAAGGCGGCAAATTGGGATCATAGCTGGCCAAGGGAAGGTCTTGGAGGACGGGGGGTTGGGATTTTCTCTTGGGGTCGGCTATGGCTGCCCAGGAGGTGTTAGGAGGACTTGGCGGGGTGTTCAAGGGGGGCGGGCTGGCAGTGAGTGTGTTGACGGCGGTGGAGGCGGCAGCAGTCAGACCGGCCGTTGCCTCGGAGATCGCAAGCGTGGCTTCAGCTTGGCTTGATTCGATTGCCGAGAGGAAATCCACGGCTTTGGTGAGTTTGTCACCAAGGGGTTCCAATCTAGCAAGGGTCTTGAGGGCTACTGCGTCTGCTAAAGCATCAGTGATGGTGTCAAAGGTGTCGGACCTCATCCTACCACTTTTCCTTTGCTTGAACCTTGAGGCGATAAACCAACCCTACACCCCACCACCCCATACACAGTACCACACGGTGTATTCGAGATTCCTTGTGGCCACTTGAGCATGGATCAAGACAACATAAAGCTTACCAACCAGTCCCACCCCAAATGTGACACAGTCCCGGAGATCGTCCATGCCTTGTGGAACTGAAATGAATTGCGCACAAGTCCAGGGGCTGACGACAGTGAGGCGTAAATTGAAACGTGTAGCTATAAATGGTAAACTCGGGCCGGTGTGACTACCGAGTCAGTGACATAACGAAGAAAGGTAGATAAGATATTAGATTACAGTATAAAATAGCTCTATGTAGGACTTGGAATAATATTCTATGAATAAATATGCACTGTCTAGATGTCAAAGGATGCTCAGGGGGAGGGCCAGGTGAGGGAGGGCTAGAGAATTATTCCTGGGCCGTGTACTTGAGAATATGAACTCATTCTTGGTGTCCACCGTGATCGCTGATTGTGATATACCACAATTACTGTTGATGATCCCAGCGTTTTGTTCCTTCCTTTTCTCTGTATGGATGTGAGATTACGCCCGGCGGTATGAGCGGAAAGTCGAAATGAATGACATACGTAATTGGAACGTGCCCATTGCCAACAGATCTTCCCTACATCCATCAAATCTTTGCTTGTTACCGGCATTGGCTGTGATAATGCTACCTGGGCTTCTGGAAGTGAGGTTCGTAATTGCATAGTTTTTCCGATCATGAGCCGCCATGATGGTGTTTATATCTCGGTTATCAATATCGTCCTTCTTGGCGGTTGTCGTAGTGCTGCACCGCATTTCTTCGGAAGCGTCGATCTCGTAGGAGGGAAGGTAAGCGTCGACGCCGGTAACGAAAGCGGCCACATGGCTTTTGATGATATCTTGAGAGTGGGAGATACCGTCTCGTGGGGCAACTGGAAAATCTGAGTGATCGGCTTCTGGTGGGAGAAGGCTAACTGGAGACTGCGTTTGTTCATAAGGGACGATCTCTAAGGTGCTGGTATTATGGGAGTTCGCGGTGATATTAGTTGTGGAATCCCCGGAGTTATGGTTCGACACAGCTATATGCAAACTGTTTATTGTGGATGGTCGAAGCTGCGGCGTAGATAGGAGGGAGGTCTCCGTCGATTCGCGACCTTGGTTCATCTGAATTGAGATGGTAGAGGAGGGGTCGTATTTGAGCGCCTTAGTTCTCTGAAGCTCCTCGAACGTCTCCTTGAAATTATCTTTGATACGCGTGTCTCCTTTGAGCTTCGTGTATATATGAGCACTACTCCCTGTTTTATAGTGAGCACAATGATACCTACAATCTTATTGTCGATCAAGTTGGTGAACCGTTTGCGGTCGTTCCAAGTGAAGATCTGGTGGAAGAGCCATGGAAGTATGCCTTGAGGCACCTTCAACTCGGTACGATGGTCCCTCCGAAGACTTGAGGTGTATATAAGAAAATATTGTAATACAGTAGTTAAAGGTGGCTCACCATTCAGGGTAGTGAACATTGCCCACAGGGTGCCCCAATTTAGATGCATAACGGTCCACATCTATATCGACCATGCGAAACTGTACAAAGTCTGTTTACGGAATCCTGGAAGTTGAGGTCATGACGTACGATGGAGAGTAGTCCGAAGACGTGGGTGAACCAGGAATTCATGGAGGGAGGGTGGCATCCTCGTCAAAGCTCTGCTCAGTATAAAACCAGTAGAATACGAGACTCCACTCCTTCGTTCATGCACCAATACGCGTGTTGACAAGGAGATAATCTCATGTTTTCGAAACAAGACACCACTCAGGTATCTACGCCGCTACGGGTAGCCGGACAAAGAGCCGGCATGTCCTCACTCAAAAGACTTGGTAAGAGAGATCTGTGACACTGGGGTACTCAAGGAGTCCGCAGTCCCGAAACGCGTTGAAGCCTAGCGCAGTATTAATAGATCTAAATCCAAGAGCAACGAAACTCAGTGAGTTTGCGACTGCCTCATGTAATTTTTCCTCACCTTACTTGAGGTTGGTGTCGAGCAGCACAGGTCGTCGATTTGGACATAACGGTGAATTTATAAAAGATGTACAGCTCGAAGGAGAGCTCGGGGTTTACTTAGAATGAAAGAGGCGATGAGGTCATGGCGAGGCATGGAAAGGCATGTACTACATGCGTGCGTGCAACTGATCAACGCGATCAAATTTCCACGGTCGCAAATGAAATTTTGTTGCAAGTCACGCTTCAACAGCAGCGGCCTCAACTTTGGGAAATCCTCTCTTTTTCTCTTCTTCCTCTCTGCTATCGATACTATCGATGACTGCGTGTCAACCTGTCTGATGCCGATGGTAAACTATGGTGCATACCTCTTGCACATGCCCAATCTGAGGTATGCCAACAAGCACTGTTGCTTGCTCGCCAAACTAACCTGGCTGGCCTCTCCTCCAGATGTTCGTGGCAGAAACAATGCTCAGATATTAACGCAAGTAGAGTGTGCAAGTTTACGCCCCTTCCCGCGAGGAAAATATTTGTAAAAGGCTGAACGTTGAGGGGCCAGGGTTATTTGTAAGGAGGGCCCATGGCGTACCGAGAGCCCCTTCGTTTTCACGAGGATTCAATACTTGATATTCGGGATGAGTGCGTGTTCGTTGTCATTTGCTTTTGTCTTTACTTCCATTGGGGAAAGTACTATATTGACGAGCGTCTTTAGTGCACAGTAGCACCCTCTACAACAACCTCATAACTGTCGGGTCCCTCGTCAAGACCATCAGCATGTGCGGGGCGGAATAACGTGAGCCTTCCCCTTCTTACCGTCTTCTCCTTCTTACCGCCCTTTTCAGATCCCCCCTTGTGTGTTGTCGCCCTTGAGCAGAGAGCATGTAGAACGCAGTTTCACCCATCCGTGTACAACTTCTACGCCTACTACGAGGGGTATTTTGTTTTTGCATGTCACACTCGTGCTGTGTGATTCTACCCTCCTACTCCAGCCTGGTGCCTGGACTTTTCCACTCAGTTCAGTCACCGTTTAGTTTCCTGCTACCTCACCTATGAGCACCTACTCTTAATATGAACACCGACGGAGAATATTCCTCCTCTCCCCCTTCCGCCTGCCTCCAAACTCTTCCTCTTCATACTCCCTTACTCCCTTTGTACTTTGTCTGACCATTCCATCTTTAGGATCTACCTCCTACCTACAGGAGTTGCTGCCAAATTCATCGCCATTATCACCGCTTTCGCCAATGCGAACGTGTGCCCATCCAATACCAACGGAACGGTATGTGGGGATACAAGGGGAAGCTTATCCCGGCTAAGGTTCGATGCCCTCCCTCTTTCATTCATACGCTACGTGATACTGACTTGACCCAGCCTCTTAAGTATCTACCCTATCATGAGATGAAGCATGTGCATCCCTTGGGCCGCGCTGGCTCATTCAGGTCTTCGGCGAAGGAAGATATCCCGAGGAAGTAAAAAGGGAAAAGGTAAGCGTGATAAAAATGGCAAGAACATCTGACTGAGCCATTTGTGCAGCACTACCACCACCACTGGCATTTAGAGGAGGGAGTAACGGTTGGATGCTAGGGAGAACCCTGTCTAGGAGCCAGGTGGGTATTTCCATCTTCCGTTCTCATTTCCTGATGGTGGTATCTGACTAGCAGCCGCCAACAGTGCCGATTCAGGTGACAGCCCAGCGCAGGTTCACGTAGCCCTTAGCCAAAAGGACCCGGTTCACCTTGGCTAGGATGATTTCGTGTTGGATCACGCCCCGTCTCACGGGAGCCACCCTCGTGCCTTTGTCTTCAAGAGCACCATTACCACGCACCTTCACCAGTTCATCTACCTTTCATTGCCGTATTCAATGTCGCCTTCGACCTCAGATGCGGGGTCACCACCATTCCTCTAGTGCTATCTTACTCTACCCGGTGATCTTCCGTTACCGAGAGAACGTTTGCCGTGGAATCTAAGCAGAACGAACGTCGGGATCGTGGTGGCATAGTTGTTAGGTTGGGTGTGACCGGGAGCGGTAGCGAGGCCGCTTTACTCGTGTCGCCACTCAAAGGCCAGCATCAATCCATAAGGGACCACTGTATTGACTTCCTCGATACCCCATTCCACGTGTTAAGTTCCTTCTGGCCGGACAGTAGATCACCAGGACATATCATCTGAAAATGCTTTTGGCGAGCAATGCGACGCTGAATTTTGAGCTTTGATACATACCACTGGTGTGCTACTTCGACTTTACCACCTTCCTCGGTCCAACCACGAAAGCCCGTCCATTTCAGGAATCATATCAATCCGCTTCTGTGACCACCGCTCGTCCTGCCTTCCAAAAGGCTGGAGTTTTTCAATAAAGTGCTGCGGAACCAAATGTCGATACGCAAAAAGGATTTTGGTGCGTCTGCGCTTACCCTTCCAAAGAGCCTGAGAACCTCAACATAATTGCAGGTACCCAGAGTGATCATGATATGTGACTGCTCATAATGGGAAGGTTTACACAATCACGAATCTCAGTGATAATCATTTGAATAGAGGTGTTATGCAAGTTAGAAATTTCGAGGCGATGAAGGTGCTACAGCGTACATTATTCGCTATTCATTTATTTATCCACTCAACCTAATATAACCCTGATTTCATTCAGAGTAATCGGAGGGTGAAAATGCTGATATCACCACGCTAAGCATGCACTATCCTGGTTGACGATCACTGAATTGTAGAAACAACTTCACATTCACAAACCCACGACTTACAGGTCCAGTATTTAGCCCTTCAAGCAGCTAGCATAGCTTCATACGTTACTTTGCTGAACTGTCGTCTTTGCCGCCGTTTGTCACGCAGCTTTTACCGAAATGAAAGTTAAACGGGGGTTCTGCCACACTGCACGAATTACACAGCATTTTCATGGCACTGGTTCTGGGGTGGTGGTGGCTGATCTGTCCGGAAGAAAAGCTCACCGATGTGCTAATGACATGAGAACATAGATAATATACTTGTCTTTCTCGGGACGGCAATCGGATAACGAGTGGACCGGTCACATGGAACCAGATGAAGACTTTAAACTGCTCAAACTTGCCTTCGAATTTACTCCCGATTCTAGATTTCTTTCTGGCTGTCTCGCTCGCCAAATGCCTCCGCGATATTATCGGGCATTGTATGTACTGACAGCTTCTCAAGACAGCCCCTAACAGATGATATTGTGCTATGCTAGTACTGTTTCGGATGCTATTAGAACAAGCGCGCACTCAAGGCGTCTATCAGTCCCACTGTTCTATTCTCGAATCTTGTCGTTAGTTTAGCTTTAAAGGGGCGGCATTCATACATACATAGATTCTCCGCATCCACCATGGCTATAACACACACGCACAATCCTCAACTCATTGTTGCTGGTCAATTGCGCGCCCTACTGAATAGCTCCAATTTGGGGGTTTCCGACGAGCCTCCCGCTTTTCAGAACTGTATCAACCAAGTTCTGGCATTCAGTGTAGGCAGTTTACATTACACTCAAAGCTATCTTTGACCATGGCATTTGGTAGGGAACAACTACAAACAGAGATATTCGACAACTCGAAACTGAGGCTCTTTCCCTTGTCTATTGTGCCGCCCAACATCGCATCGAGTTACCGGCGGCTAAAAGTCTTGTGGAAGTCCTTAATGAGGAGTTTTGGAGTGACATGGATCGGTAAAAGCCTAAGCCAGCCTGAAATCATGCTCTCATTCTGTTTATTATATAGGGTTATCAGACACGCGACGCAAAGTGCAGAGCATACCACAACGATCACTGACATCACTCAGTGGCTGTGGCCGACCGACCACCTCACATCTCTGAGAACTTTAGGGAAGATTTTCTGCGTAAGGCTTTCTTATACCGCCAATCCTATTACTAATTGTATCAAATATCTTCAGTTCGTGTTCAGAGCGGACATCGAAGAGCAGCTTTCCACTTACCACAGGGAAATCAACGCACTCCGCACCATGAGCACCGTAGAGGCAGACCAGATCGCCAACCTAGAAGACAAAGTCAGGAATATTCAGATGCTCAACGAGGAAATACGTTCACTTCTTGGAACTTGGACTGAGAAGAAACGCTAGGGACGACATTATCTCGCTATACACGGAGCGTAAACCGGCGTACTCCCTCTGGCGCGGGGGTGATGGATCAGGAATTCTTTTTAGTTTGCTGTGGTACTTTAGAATGGCTAGGACAAGTACTAGTGTTACGCAGCTCTGTATGTGTGGAAACTGATTACAGAGAATTCGATGATGAAATTACTTCCGATTTAATCGACATAAAAACCACACTAGTGTACATCATACTCCAGGCTCCTCGGAACGCGAGTGTAGATTACGTCACTAACACTTTTGGGCGGTAGGGAGTTCGGGGTTTGTGTGAGGCCAACAAGCCCCAGCTTGAAATTTCTTTGCCGCTGGGCAATCACAAAGAATAACCACCGAACTCAAACCGAACTTCCTGGCATCTCTGCCAAGATCCCAAGCAAATTAGATTTCGAATGATAAGAACAGTTATCTAAACTGAGCTGATGTAAGTTATTTGCGCACTTTGTCCTTCAAGTTGGGGCAAGATTGGGGTAAGCCATCCGTAGATGGACCGTACCAAGGCAAGTAGAGTAAGTCAAGAGTAAGTAAGTACGTGAGGCAAGCGTCCCAAAGAGTGACGAGCGTTACTGGCAGTCACACCGGTCACGCCCTCATCCAAACTCTTCCAGACCAATGACCACCTCCGATGAGCTTGAATCCACCAGCACTGTGACCTCGATCAGGACTTATCCATGCTGCAGACTCTCCTGTTAGCCCAACATTTTAAGCGTACCTCGGCCGATCTTGTTTGGAGTGAGCAGAAAAACAATTCAAATGCGAACTATTTTCTATCAAGGTGCCATGACGTTACTTCATAATCATTTCTTCCCACTGGAACTACAATGCTGATCTCTTGTCTGAATTCATTAAACGGCTAGCAATCCATGCAGTTCTTTGAAGGTGCAACTGCTACCAGCGCCATTGCTAATCAAAAGTACCTCAACAAGACTACTACATATCGTCCCGGCTCGCACTTACTATTCACACAAGTACCAGGTTCTTCCTCGATAGTGTACTGACGTCGCCAAACAACTCCTCCACATTTTTTAACCCACCCAACCTCGTATCCTTCGTCCCTCATACAGCCTCGATGCACCACATCACCCCATCGTGTGTCTACACCTGTGGAAGGCCTGAGTTATTGTACAGGAGGAAACGGGGATATACTGGCAATGTTAGAGTGTATGTCAATATATTTCAACAGGACGGGTCGAAGGTGCCGGCGTCCTATCACTGCGTTTGCTAGATATGTACTCCAACCAACCAACACCCGCACTCGAAGCCGCCTACTTATAGGTCTCCCTGATTGATGTCGATGAAACCTCGGCCACTGATAAACGACCATTGACAGCTAGATGAATCATCTATACCGATACCCGTCTAGCTTGCCCCGTGTTTCCAATACGATACTTATCCATGCGGCTGCAGGTCAGAGGCGCTGACTCCAACATCATTCAATGCCTATCAATCAAATCACACTACCAAGAACAGTGCGTTAGTCCGTTCTCAAGATTACCCTTGTTGAACGCTGAGCTGACATTTCTGCCACCCAGGCTGTAATAATTCATTATTGATTCGATGCGCAATTCATGGAGCCACTCTACGATGGTCGATTTACACAGAGCGACTGTATTGTGTAAAGCTCATTAAGTAAACTGGTGCACAGGCTAAACGATAACTTGAAGGAGGTCCATATTTAACGAGCCTTAGATGACCGGCTAATCTTTGTGCGTCATGGTAAGCTCATGTTCCGCCAAACGATACATCCCACTAGTACTGACACTGTATTTCATCGCTGTTTGCGTTAGGATGCCATTACCCTTGCGTCGTGTCTCAGATGATTCAACATCAGACGGGACGATCAATAGAAATTGACTGACGAAGGCGGAAGCGACTATCAAAATAGAAGGCAAGCTCAGGCTCTAAAAGTATCTTCCTCGCACGTCTACTGTTCGTTTCCCCTTCCCAATCATGATAGACCCGCCCGAATGTGTCCTTATTCAGGTCCCGACTGTCTGCTGACAACCCAGGACCATTTGCGGGGTCACTCTTGTGAATCGTACCGAGCATTTTCTCGGTCTCATGTGCAAGAACGCCTTTCAAGTACATGAAGCTCAGAAGATTCATTTATGTGATCTCCTAGTAGCTCGGTTATGAAATTTGATCGGTAATCGGCTGCCACCGTTTCCGAGCCGAGCAATGTTTGTCTGCGGATGTGCTCTGCTACGCTGGGGTCATATCTCCGGAGCGGCACTCTTCCTTCAGTCACCGCATATTTCTCAGCGTTGTACATGCCATGCTGAAAAAGCATGTCGGGTATTTGCCTTGTGGTGGCCGGCAGTTGTATAGCTGACATGCCAACTTTTGGGGGATTCAGGCGCTGCCAGAATCCAGATGCCTACGTCTTTGTTTGAAAACGTGAATTTCAACGTACAATTCCCACATGCGGAATGGTGCGTGTACTGTGGCGGGAATCTCGGTGTATGTGTAAGCTTTGCTTTCTTTTTTATTTAACACTGAGGAAGACAAGGAGGAAAAACCATCTCACTGCGATGACCCCCTCCTTCACTCGTCCCCTTGGAACAAGCCAACTGGTAAGTAATCACACCTTTTCCTCCCGATCGGCTAAAAAATTCTTATCGTGTGACAAGCCTGACATAGATGTAAAACGTTATGCCGCCAAACTGCGCGACTTCATCAAGAAACGCCCTGTGGACAATGATATTTCTTCTGCATCGTTTTGGAACGACCAAGAGAAGTATGTGCTTTTTTCATTGTGTCATTGTATTTTTAAGATATGGCTTTAGTCGTTTGACAGACGTCCTCGTCACGATGGAAGCATCCCAGGGCATACCCTCACATATCTCCAGCAGTACCTTCCCACCAAACAATCACGAACACTTCGATAGGTGCTTAGATGACATTGTCGTGAGTACTACTATGCTTCTTACATGTCGACATAATTGTACTGATGTATACTGCATCCAAAGCTCAAGTCAGATGCCTGTATAACAAGATCCATCGAGCAGGCCTTTATCGACCTCAAACAGCTTCAGGAATCTAGATGTGGCCCTTCCACAATAACCTCAATCGCAACGGACCAAAGCCATGAATCAATAGCGCAACCCCCTTCATTTGTGCCGCAGCACTATCACTCAGCTTCTCCGGTAATTACTCACCCCACCTTGCAAGAGGCTAATATTTCCAAAGAAGAGAAGCGAGATAACGCGACGACTGCAAAGCAGGAGGATCTTGGTGCACCTTTGCCTACCATTTTAAAGAGACTGAGAAACTCAATATCATTCTAGAAATCGAGGGTGATAGTGATGTCATCGCGACGTAGATGATAATATCAGGCGGCTCACGGGCGAAAGGATCACTCACGCTGGTGATATACTATATATACAAGCTAGTGTATTTCTTTGTCGACACCGCAAACTTTCTGACTCTCATTGATCTACCCGCCTTCTGCGGTATGTGAGGATTCGATCACGAGTGTTTCAATTTCCTTACGATAATGGATTCTGTCATTCCTTGGACCTGGTCAAAGGGGACTAGACCTTCGTTCGCTTACATTGTCACCCAAGTTTGATCCCAAGTATGACACCAGCGTTTGAACAGCTCTCGGATATGTTGAAGAAGAGAACTTCGAAATTGTTACTGATTTAAGATAATATATAATATCGAGGCTGGGGAGCCCCACCCCATGAAGATACAAACGTAGAGAGTCCAACTTGTGGATTGAGAAAATAGTTTAACTTAGTGGAATAATAGGGGAGCACCGAACCTGATCTACAGGTATGTGGAGGTTTATTTTGTCACTCACTTTCGAATCTTCCATGGACTTTGCGTCTGTGTTAGTGTTTTCATAAGGTAGACTAATATTTGGAAAGTGATAAGTTTACACATCGGTGAACGTGAGTCTGCCTAGCTAATGTTTTTTACCAATAAAATGTTGAAAGGCCCACAACCCGGGCCGAACTATTAGATGATGTGCAACCGCTTATCAGGATCTGGATGGAAATTTAAATATCCGATTTAACTTATTGTTTAAGCCTCTGGGCAGAGTTGGCACGCCCACGGGCTTTTCGGGTTCGGAGTTTGCCGTCCATCCGACTTCCAATCAAGGATGAATCAATAACAGCCGAAGTCACAAACCTCTTTGTGCATTCTCAGTCTCGCTACAGATCTATTGTGTGTCGCCTCTGCCTCCCCAAAAATTCCATAGGGACCAACGCTAGTTATGTACGGCAAGTAGCTCTTTGCACATGCCTCTGACCAGCGCAATAGCACGTTGTTGAGTACCTCCCGCCTCCAAGTCCTACCTGGCTAATCTAGCACCTCCAGATATTCGTGGATATGACACTGCATAAGCTTATATCCTGCAATCTCTCGCCTCTCTTGGTCACTCAACATCAACTTCGACCTTGATACCTCCAAAAAACACATACGCTGGATGCTCCTTCGTCATCTGATTATCATGAGGAAGTATCACTTGGCACTCCATAACCGCCTAGTTCTCTCTTAAATCCGTCGAATATATGCGCCGGGATGCAATAACGTGAGTGTTCCCTTTGATTTCTCTTCTATTCTCTGATCGGCAGTGGTATATCCCAGGTCGCTCAAAGTAATATATGATTAAGACAGTCAAGGGAATATGTGAGTGAGTGGGTGCAATAGAGGGTAGCGTGGAGAGTATCTGGCCAATTCTTTTACGTAGCACCACATCTACTACCGCCAGTGCTGGGAAGCATTTGCCAATCCAGGAGGCATATAGGTCCAAAGCACGCTGCTGGCTCCTTGGTCGTTTAACCTTTAATGGCAGGATGGCATGCGATGTACGAGATGACTACCACGAACTACGGGACCCTTGCCCTACTCATAACCGCCCCGCCACCCGCCAAGACCATCAAGTATGTGTTGGGATGCAATAGCGTGAGTTTCCCTCATGTTTTCTTTTTTCGTCTTTCCGATTCTCAGCTGTATCCAAGGCAGTACCGAAGAACCATGGGAAGAAGACAGTCAAAGGGGAGGTGAGCGTTTTAAAGGTCGGCACAGTGGCAAGACCATATAACCAGGGCAGGACCACTTCGTGCAGCATACGGCTAGTTTACCTATGCTGGTTCCCTGGTAAGGGTGGCGTCGTTTGGTGGGAGGAGGATGTCCGTGGCTCGGAGGACTACAATGATATAAGCACCTCTCCCCTCGTACGACTGCCCTAATCGTCGTTTCGGCCAGCCGTCCTTCTCCTTCTCTCATTGCCAAAAACGTCGAAGCCCGATATTTACTGGTACTCAACAAGGCTCAGAGCGGAATGGAGATTGGCGAACAGACCAACATAGATACGGTAGCGGAGAGGTTTCCCGTCAGGCATGGCGTCTGGTCCGACAAGTGCACGAGAGTACGGGTCCGCCTTTGCCGCCAATCCCATTGTCTAACCTCGACCTCTATTAGCATCTAATCAGCAACGGCGTCGTCCTCGACACACTTTCTCTTGTATATATGAAAGACCCACTTACGCCCTGGCATGGACATTAGCGACTAGCGGTATACTTCACCAGCACAACATTGGATGTCTGTTCGTAAGTGTGGTATGTCTCATCTTTCTCTAAAGCTTGTCACAGCAGCTTAGTACTTCTACACAGGGTATCAACTGCCATGTCGAGAGCGTGTTGCATATCATGAGGATGGCGCAAATACCAAGCAAAGTGTGTGTTCAATATGACATTCAGGATAGGCTTTTGAATACTATTGACGTTTGATCTATTTATTAAACGTATGTCATAAACCGATGAGGGCTGTCCATCCCCATGATGTAGTAGGCGTTCGTCAAGGCATGTATGATTCGCTTCCCATGGGCTTGAGCCTCTTGAAGCCTATTTTCCTTTTGTATATCCCCCGTATACAATCCGTACCGCGCTGAGTGCTACGGGCGACAACCCAAAGTACATCGATGAATTACTTAACATTTTCTAAACGGCCTCGGTAGGTTTAGGGAACTAAGAGGACTCGTGATCAGTCTAAGTTATGGTGTTCTCCTAATACCAAATCCTACCTTTCACCTGCCTATATCTCTCAGATGTGCGATCCTAGAGTATGGACAACATGTGGACATGCTCTGTGAAGTTCTCGTGAACTGAGAGGGTCCTATTAGATACCTAAAAAAGGAGCATTCATCAAGATGTTTGGCTTCTACCGTTTCTCGTGACTGACTTCAAAAGCATCCAAAGACTGAAGCAACTTGGCACGGTAATCATGCAATTGTTTGTCATTGATAACTATTGAATGATACCAATGAACATCGTTCTCCGATGTTATGCGGTGAGGTACAAAATTGGGTAAAGTAAGCTTCATTGAACTTCACTGAAGTGCAATGGCGGCCGCCGGCCGCCATTGATGTATCCAGCCCCGGGCGTATTACTGTGGCATCCAGCGCTCGCCACTGGGACCACAAGGGGGCAACATCTCTTCGACATTGGCCCCTCATCTACACCACCCTCGTCGTCCAGGTCACCAGGATTCAAATTGCAGTCTCTCCTTGTTGTTTCTAATGTAGTCCCTGTGCCCTCCGACTCTTGGAAATTTCTCTCAAGTTTGCTTTAAGTTGAAGCCACTCCACCCCAGTCCAGATTATTCCATTTTGGTATGTGCTTTAAGTTTTATAACCCGATGAATGCATACTGACACGAATCATATGGCTGTTGAAGAAAACTCGGCGGTACCGTAAACTTCAAAGAGGAACCACCAACTTCCTGGGCGGGAAACTGCAATACATATGAGATCATGCGGAGTTAACCTTATAGCGTTGGAGGGGAGAGCCCCCGTATCGAAGAACGAAGCGGGGATAATGTTGGAAACGAGATTATTTTGGGATTGTTCTCGGTCAATCAGTATATTCTACTCGTATTTACACTTATTTACACTCAATGATCTTGACCAAAAACTCCCACTATTTACTCACCATCTCCTTGTTCGTCGTACCCCGTAAGCTTGTGCGTAACAGATAAGATCAGGGCGTTATGTCAGAAGAAGAACCGATTGTGTTTGTCAGAGTTCAATTCGATCGAGGACGGGCGGAGAAGTCGAAGCGTTGACAACGGAATTGGGGTGGTAGCTTGGGTCGATCAGAATGAAGCTAGAAAAATCATATAAAGTCAGTCAATCAATTCCTCCGAAGCGAAGTTCACTTTCCGAATTCCATGTCCTGTCCTGTCCCTTCCTTGCTTTCCCCGGCCCGCTGTCCACTGTGTGCCTTCTTTCCCCTTCTCAGTCTGTGTGCTGAATCTCTTCCAGCTCCCTTTCCGTCACCGTGTAGTTGTTGTGAGTTGCCTAATGTAAGAAACTTGTTGGGGACTGATGCCCAGATATTGGTGCAGGACAAACAATAAAGAGTGCCATCTCTCCCCTCGACGCAACAACTTTTTCATCAGATATGTTGTTGTCGCCTACTGTCCCCCGGCCTCAATACAAGAAGAAGACGAACTGCGAGGCTCCACCACAATAAGCACACCACAACAACCACCCTGTCCCCTGCCACTGCCACTTCAAGAAAACGCCCCCGCGACTCACAATTCACGATACTGACATCGACTTCCCAAATATCAAGGATGGAACAGCCCGTGCCTTGCGTGTCGAGAAACGACATAGGATCGCTTCTTCCTCGTTGTTGATACCCCCAACACCAGTTTTCTTGTCGCCGCCTTCCTACCCACTCCTCCCTCTGGGCCCAACACCCTTCAGGAAACACGCTTCCGCCTCCCCTGCCTCCTCAAGTACAAGCACGCATACACCCGCCTCTGTCAAGCGCCATCCCCGGGGTCTCTAGATGCGGGCCCTTCCCCGTTGAAGGCACTGAAGAGGAAATGCCCCAGTATGACTGGGGAGAAGACCACGCCAGTAAGGAAGACGTTCGAGGTCCATGTTGATGAGCCTGTGCCAACTCCTGCCCAAGAGGAGGAGCACGTTGTTGTTGACAAGCAGGAGGAGTAGGTTGCCCAGGTGGTAGTGGATATCGCTATGGACGTTGACCCCTCCCTCGACGTCGATGTCGGTATGGGCACTGGGGAAGGGGGTGGAGCTATAGACGTAGACCTCACCCCAGCCGCTCCCGCTCCCGCTCCTGTTACTCTTGGTCCTGTAGCGCCACCACCTCCAGAAGTGCCTATCCTTTCCCTGGCCGTAAACACGTCTGCCTTCACCCCCAAACTCAAACCCGAAGCGCTTCAGGCTCCAACGCCAGCACCAGCGCCCGTGCCTCAGCCCATCCCAGCCGCAGCTACCTCAATACCGATACCGATACCGACATCTCAAGCCCAGGAGGAGGCCGACATCCAGCTCCAGTCAACCCTCAACAGCGGGAAACGTACACCCACTCTCAGGAGGGTGCGTATCCTACCTCGTCCGAGCCCGGGTTTGAGCTGGGATCGTATTAGTAGCGAGCATCAGCAGCAACCGACGTATCAGCTTCAACAGCAGCAGTATACACACTGTCTGCAGAAGGATCATAGGACGATTTGGATGACAGCGTGTAGGATGAGGGCTAATGAACTGTACGTGGTGTCTTTCTTTTTGCTTGTTCATTCTTGGGTCTTGTGTTTTTTTGGTTTTGGTTTTGATGTTTTTTTTTATGTTTTCGATTCGATAGCCGGTTTTGATTTGCTGTTGGGTCATGATGCGTTTCGATTTCGTTACTTGTTCCCTCCTTCTTGACTCTTGATGGCCCTCTTCATAACCCCACACCCACGGGGGTCTTTTTTTTTTTTTGAATGGAGGATGGATGGGGGAAGTAGTCGTAGGGAGAACTAAGATTTCATCGAGGATGCTACCTTTTCTTTTCTTTTTCGTTACGTGGGTTTTCTCGGTGAAATCTTTTCTTAACCTACCATTTATCTATTTATTTTCTCCTTCCATTATTTCCCATTTTACGACCTGCTAACTCGTCCTCCCCTCACATGAATTAGGCTCCGCCGATACTCCGTCGTCACCATCCAAGACCTCGTCATGCAAGAAGCACAGGACTATTTGGAAGTATGAATACCCCAAGCCATGGAAGGTGTCGTAAGTGGGAGAGGAGGATATTTTATGAGATAGGATCTTTGATGAGGTGGATGATGATGACAGTAGCTCTGGGGAGGACTAGAGCGAATATGAGAGCGAGTTGAACTGTTCGGATGGTGATATGGATGAGGGAGGAACCACTCCCAAGAAGGCTCAGGCTGTTCAGGGTGGAAGGGACGTCCATGCGGAAGAAGAGGGCGAAGATGCAGAAGGCGAAGAGACCCGGAGGCGTACCTCCATAACCCTTCGTTCGACGTGGAGCTGTCCTCAGTGCTTATCACGGGCGGGGAGAGGAGTAAGGAGACGAGGAGAGAGAACCCAGGGGAGAAGATGTTGGCGTTTTATGTGCCCTTGAGTCCGGTGTACGGTGTGCCTTTGCTCTCGCTACCGCAGGAGTACGCGATGTTCAGGAGAGGGGAGATGCAGATGTATATGAATATGAACGCCAAGTTACCCCAGCCTACCACCAGCGACAACGCCAGTCCCCACCCCATTGTCTTCTCCGTCTATGAACATGGGGAACAATGCTATCCACTACCGCACCAGTAGGTGTGGTTGTCTCCTGTCTCTACGCACCTTCAGCAGCCTCAGCCTACACTCCGACAACAACCCCAGCCATCTACCGCTTCACAGGCGCTAGTGCCCTCGCGTATTGGTACCCCTCCCCCTGCAGGATTACACTTTTACCGCCCCTGCGGCCCGTGCTGCCCGCCTCCCCAACAGCCAACAACGCTCCCCGTCCCTCCGCCACGGCTCTCTACTATTCAGGTGGTGGTGCTCAATGACAGAACGGGTGCGATAGGAAAGGGGACGCCGGTTAACTGAGCGAGAAAGATATTGGAGAGTGCTGGTACTGGTGCCACTACGCGGGGAGTAGAGCAGGCACAGGGGGAGTTGGGGGGGAGGGGGATCGCTAGGGGGGTTGGACAAGAGGCTTGTGAGAGGCACGGGGATTGGTATTAGTATGAGCATGGGGGCGTTTACTGGGATGGCGTAAGTAACAGAACATTGAGGAGCACACATTTGTTATTTCTTGGGCAGCGTGATTTTGGACGGCTCTGCCAAACAAAAGGATGTTAACAAAAAAACGCGTGTCACATGCTCTGACGAGTCTGATCAATAACGAGCAGCAAAGGCTCAAAACTTGGACGCTGTTACGATGGCGCGTCACACCGTTTTTTCTCGGATGTGTTGATGTCAACTTCAAAGTTCAATGATGTCGATGAGCTATGGTAGCGCACCAGCCAGCAAATGGAGTTTGTACCATAATTTTTGCCTAACCATAACGGCTGGACTACTCCTTGCAATTGGTTCAACGAGCACAGGCCCCGGCCTTAGGTATGTTGTCTTCAGTTACCTTAGCGTCCACTTCCAGCCTTCCACTCCCCGTTCATTTTGGCTGACGCCCTCATTCTATAGAACTACTCGACGATGCCCCTTATCTACATTGTTTACGTCATCCATGTTCCGCGGACATCACCAGTATTCAAATCCCAGCCTCTCCTCGTTTCCGGTGCAGAGCTCGCGACTCCGATTCCCAGCGGCCCATACAAAATCCACTACAAGCCGGCGCCACCGCACTTTGCTACCTCACGTTGGTAGGTACCTTAGAAAAAGTTTCATGACCCGATGATTGCGTACTGACATGACCTATAAGTGCAGGTTGGGCCCATGAAATTCCTCTCGCCGTGGATATATTCTCGACTCACGGTCTCTCGAACTTCATCACTTCATTGTTGCATCTTCGACTCGACGATTTCATGGTCGCGATCCTGCAAAATACGAAGGTGGCTTGGAATGGAAGATGTCGACGGATCATGGCAACGGAATAAGGGCGGTTAAAAGCAGTAAGAGCCTCAGGGATCCCATTCAAACTTTTTGGTATGGCTGTCTGTTCAATGACACCCGCCGCTGCGTTAACGTGTGTTTTGCTTAAGTATTAGAGATGACCGGCTTCGCCTTCAAGGCATCGATACTCCGAGATCAACGAGGCGTTGCTGGGCGGGTTCTATGCAACATGGAGAGGTTCGTCGTTTGAAGTTGATACGCATAGAGGTCGAATTATCGAAGTATCCTGTAGCGTAGTAAGTGCCTTATCCACTCAAAATATTTTTCTGCTCTTAACTCTTGTATTAAGGGACTGCTTTTCGCCATTGTGCTATCGGGTGTGCCCCACAACGGAGTGGAACTATCCTTAGTCTCTTTTCTGCCTTCCTTCGACCGGTCCCAGCTCCACGCGCCCTGGAGTTGATCCATAGTTCACTCGGATTGCGGACATAAAGCTTGACAATGCCTTATGGGATCGTGGTGCGGGTGCTGTCGGGATGCTCAATAATACTGCACGACGTGTCAACGGGCAGTGCTCGTTAGTCCTGCCGAGCATCAATGGCGTGAGTTTATTTGTCTTAGGGCTGATCGATAATTACATGGTATGTTACCCTCTCTTTCCCTATGTCACGGAGCTCTGATGCCGTTTACTTACCTAGGTTCGAGTTCAGAATACATGACCACCAGCTTCAACAACAGCCGCAGCGTGGACGAGTTTTCCCCTGATGCCACTTCAAATCCCCTTACACACGGCCGCCTCACCAAAATGGACATCAGCTCTGAGAGAGTTACCTCCAGCTGCAGTCTCCCATGGCACAAGTAAGACTCCTTCGCATGTCACTGCCATCGGGGTCGGAAAATTCATGCCACTGGTGCTAGGCAAGTCCATGACGGTACGGATGGTGGGTGTACCCCAGAAGGTGATAGGTATCTTCACGCGTTTGCGATCCCAATGGTGAGGTTCTCCCCTCCCTTCTGCGGTTGGGGTTTAGCCAATGTTGATATTGGGCCGGTTGGGCGTAGGAGAGGATGGGCCTCTGAGGAAGAAATCAATTTCTCCGTGATCAACCGGACGCGAATCAGGTGCTGCCGGGCATCCCGATCCGCGTGGTTAATATGCACGGGAATGTGACTATCGGACGTCCCCTCCGTATAGTGAGTATCACCCCAGGAAATAACCGTTTTTGGGGTACTTGAAAACACTAAAGATATTGAAAATATCTATCTATCTATCTATTCTATATAAATCTATACGTAATCATTTAGTTTCACTTCTCTTGAAATTATTATTGAAACATACAGTTTTTATTCTCATTTCAATCAACCTGAAACCAAGGAAAAAAATAGAAATCTAAAGAATAAGGAAATTAATACCGAAAACAGTCATGTCTATCTAAATTTCTATGGAACAAAAAGGAATAATTTTCAGTGCCTTGAAATTCGCATAAACACCAATAATATTTGTATTGATTTCGGTGTAACTAACACATCAAATTTCTGTCATGGTTTCGATGCATCAGACATCAATATAAATAATGAAAGTTTCAGGAACCTCGAAACGGATCGTACGCCAATCGTACGCCCAGCGTACGCTCTGTTGTCTTACACCTAAGATAATATGTCAGCCAGTGATACAATATTAGAAAACATTACCTACTCTTGATAGATTCAAAATAACAGAACAATCAGCAGAAAAGTTAAATTTAGCAACATGGGACACAATCCAGTCAATTGGAATGACATCTGCAAAGCCCGGGTCCATCTTTGAAGAGTAGACTTTTGCTGGAAAAGAAGGGTAGCGGAGGAAAGGGTCATAAGACCCTTCTGGCAGTGCAAGTTGGCACCGAATCTGTACGGTGACGCCAGTTGGGGTAGAAAAGATCTTCTCAATACTTCCCACAATAGGAACCGAGGACTCCAAAGTTACGTAGTACATGATCATGCTATTTCCTGGATAGGTAGATGCGCAGGAGTAGTTGACACCTTTATATGTGTAGTGGGCAACCTCACGCTCAAACATTGTGGTTTTTGGTTCTGAGTTTATTATCTGGGCATTTTGTGAGAGCGCCTTGTCAAGAAGACGTTTGAATTGGCAAATAACTCCAGGGCAATCAGTTCGACTTAGCCAGTGCCGAAGATTTGCAGCTCTCATATGGGAGTGGAGGATGGTACTTTCCAGTGAGCCTATATATCACATTAAGCATTCTACTCATTTGAGAGGATAATATAATTGTCTTACCACCAATTAATTGGTTTGTTTTGACCTTTTGAAGGGTGCCAATGAGACGCTCAAATGGAAAACACCACCACGAGATGACAGGACCAAAAAGAAGAAGAAAATCATGAATGTGAATGGCAGCATGGACATTTGGCCTCTCTTTGTGTGCCACAGTGTGTGGGTGTATAACATGTAGTCCTTTGGCCCAGGTTTGCATGAGAGCATGATAAGTTTGAGCACGGCTCACGTTCATTGTGTAGCGAACTACAAGTGTGACTGCTTGGAATAAGGCCATTGAATGATCCAAGACGCGTAAGAAATAAGAATCGGCTGGTGGTGGCTTGTTGCCATGATCACCCCATAGAGTAACCAGAGCAATTGGAAGATAAACTGCGCTGAGAATTCGCCATTCATCAGCTTTGATTGTCCCTGCACTGGCTTCACCATAGTTGAGAGGTACAGAATGTATCCACGATGGAGTACTTGTTGATTTGATGATGTGCTGTATATACTTGAGCGTGTTCATAGTGCAGACCTTTGGCATACAATCGGGGGGTAACTTTGGCATAGCAAGGCGCTAAGATGATCATCAGTAGGTACATTTTAAATAGTGTTAGTTGAGACGCATCCATTCAAGCAACAACATTGAGAGCTGATTTTTTGTCTTTCCTATCACTTGTATGCCTTGTGCGTTTGTGATAGTCTGTGGCAGCTCTAGCTCAGAAACCACAGCCTTCAAAGCTTTCTGCCTATATCGAGAGAGTTTCTTCAAAAGGCTATCATTAGTGAGAGAGTTTTCATCCCAGTTCAGAGGGCATGTTAAAAGTTGACGTATAGTATGGACATCTTTGAGCTCAACCTCCGAAAGCTCATTAGTATTGTCCACCTCCATAGAACAGTCCACAGGATACAAGAAGCACTTGGTAGTATATGCTGAATCATTTCCTTCTGCCTTTTTGGCATCTATGCCTAAGACTTTTCGGCAGTGGTAATGCACAACACCTTCAAGGACACAGTGCATGCTGTCAATTACTAACATATGCGGGGGATCCCAGTATGGCAATCTCCAAAGTTCAGACCATCGTGTACCAGTTTGACAGAAGATTCTTTCCCTCTCTCGTTGCATCTCTGCGTCTCTCCATGCTTCTGCATTTATACGCATTTCAGTAGATTTGCGTGGCTGCCAGGCATCAACATCAGTCCTATACATTGTTTTACACCCATGGCAGGTACAGACAGAGCAGTAAAAGTGGAAGGTAGGGCCAGCTAATCCTGCAACCTTGTGAGAAGCTGGTAGATTGTTGATGGAGAGCACAACAGCAACCTCAACAACTTCGCCAATCTCTGGAGAGTCAGCTGTTCGGGAAATGTGGAAACCACATCTCCATCCCATTTCTAACTTCTCAATAATTGGGCAAATATAATGATTAAGCTTCTCAACATTTGATTCTTGTGGGCCAGGTATAATGCCAACAATAAACATGTGCTCAGGTAGATATCAGATTGTTTCTGGTAAGTTCAAGTTTGCAAGTGAGATGATGCCAATGGAGTCATGATTTCCTTGCCTTCTGGTGCCATTAGGGTTGAAAAAATCCACATGCATAGAGAATGCCAAGTGAACCCTATTCCCTTGATCAATGAAGAGTTGCCCAGGGGTAGGACCTTTGAAGGATTTGATGAAAGATGCATTGAAAATGTTTGTGCTATCAGTGGGTGGCCCATCTATGTTCCGGAGGGCTTTGTCACAGGCATGTTTGCTCAATCGCTTGACCTCAGGATCATTGAGAGAGCAAGCAAGATAATCTGTGAAAGATGCGGTAACAAAAGGCTTGATGGGCAGCATTCTACCATTCTCCTGCTGGCATAGGCTTGCACCACATATGTGCTTGCCTTGGGATGTAACAAGGTAGTTTGTGCACAGTACATAGAATAAAGGTAGAAACATTGAAACATACCGGTGTCGACAGTGGCAGGCTTATCTTCAGATACAATTGGTGGCAGCAGAGTCTCGAGTTGGGTAACTCTAGACTCAAGAGACCTAATCAGGTCTAGCACACATTGCTTATAAGACACCACAGAATCAGACTGGTTTTTGACAGAAGCCAGAGATTTCCCAGAATAGTACACAGTCTCAGATGCAGTGTTCAAGAGGGTTCGCAGTTTGTCATCAGAGGGGCGGTCATTTGGATCATTAAAGATAAGGGTATCAGCAATCATACAAATATCTGCCTCTGTTTTCTTGATTATGTTATTTGCTTTCTGAGTGAATGTGTGGTGATTTTGGCGAAGTTGACGATGATGTCGACAATTTGAAACCGCGGTTCGTGGAGGTTTGGTCCCTGAAGGGACACTAACAAGAGGAGGAATGCAGCGTTTAACAATAGCAAAAACACCATCTTGAATATCCTGTGATGATATGCCACTTGGTTCAGTTACAATGCCAGCAGCACACACTGTTAGGGCAACACTATCACAGACAAAGCCACCCAACAAGAAGAGGAAGTATGAGAGAGAAAGAAGAGAGATGAGGGAGAGAGGAGGGACTATGGCACAATGATTCTAGGAGAATCCAAATGATAGTGGAAATCCTAAGAGATTGAA
>JABCKU010000215.1:9388-23779 GCA_018221655.1 Myochromella boudieri | reverse complement strand
GGCACGTGGCTATGTTTGTTCCGGCTTTCGTCACCTCTGAGCCGAGTCCACGTCACCACTTTGATTTTCCCTCCATTGTCATTTTCTGTGAAATTGATTATCAAGCCCCCCTCCAAAGCTAACTTTCTCTCTTCTTACCCACTTATCGCTACGTGGCTGCTCTGACGTGAAGGTTAATAATCCTCGGGCCCCACTTCTTCGACTAGTTTGCTCACTATATAAACCTTTGCCAGTGTCCTCGTATCCTACGACCAAGGAAAACTGTTCATCTCAACTATCCCATCAAATCTCTTTCGAAGCCAAGAATAATGTCAGTTACGTTTACTGTCCCCGAAGGGTACGTACACTGTTACCAAATAGTTTTTATCAAGTATTAATGGCCGCTTCATTCATAGCTTCCAATATGTCGGCGCCTCCCTCTTGTCCACCGTCATCTTGATCATGGGGCAGGGTCTGGTTGTGGGGAAATGGAGGAAACGCTCTGGGATCAAGTACCCCCAAAGTACGTCTCAACTTAACCTTTTTTTTCGCAGCTCTATAGCTAACGCCTTTTCGTCCCAGTGTACGCCGAAAAAGCTGAAGTAGCTGCATCCAAGGATGCACTCATCTTCAACTGTGCTCAACGTACGTCTCCTATTCGTGCACCACTCTGGTCATCGATTACCAAGAGCCGTGGCTAACAACACATCTACAGGCGCACACCAAAACACCCTGGAGAACCTCCCTCTTATCTACGCTACTACGCTCATCACAGCCCTACGGTTCCCCATCCCCGCCGCTGTTGGGTGTGGCATGTGGACTGTGGCTCGCGTCTTCTATACTCGTGGGTACCTGTCTGGAGATCCTGCTAAGGTACATGCATTCCCTTACACCGTGTTGTTTTTGAGTTATGTGTGCTAACGGTGTGTTGGAATTTAGCGCTCAAGCCCGTTCTCTGCGCTTGGTGCGCTTGGTGCAATTGGTACGTCGTTTTATATTTCTTGTAGTGGTATAGAGTGGGGCTGATAGTTAATTGGGATGTGTAGGGCTCTTGGGGGCGTCGTTGTTTACGGTTGGGTCGGCGGTCGTTGCAGGGCTGTGATTTAACTGTTATGATACAATGAGGTTTTTTTGATTCCGATGTTGTGGATTAATATAATTGACTACCTTTTTTTTCGTATCCCGTGCGTGACGGTGATGTTTTTATGCTCGTTAGCGAGTTATAGCCAACACTGCAGTATCCGTACCTCTGTTTGGTGCTGGGAACTCTGTCCGCGGCGATATATTTGCGGCTATTCTGCTGCTTGTAGCTCGTGGCATTGGCATCGCAGCAGGGTTATCCCGTGTTGGCATTGTTTCCCATGATTATCGTTCGCTGTGTTCTCCTACCAAGATCAACAATTTAAGGACCGAGCCTGCGAGGGCTTTACCGTCGCCCAACTATCACCACCGCAAGTTTAAGCAAGTTCAGCCAGTTATCGATGATTTTATTATCAGTCTCGACAAACATGTCTCATCGTTCAGCGATCTTTACACATTCGACATTTGAGAAGTGAGGTCTCTGAAAATCACCACACATCCATCATCACCTGTATCTGTAGCTGCAGGTCTTGCCAATCAGTTATCGATAACTTCATTACCACATTTTCCTATCATCCAACCCTCTCACCACCATCGACAATCTAAGATCTGAGCTCCCCACAGAAAGTCATCGTGCACTTGGTCATAACCATCGTTTCCACCAGTCGCAATCACAATCGTAATCACAATCGATGCACCAAGTGAATGGCATCACTAAACTGGCAGGCCCCTGCAGATACATGCGTGACAGCGATCATAACTTCGAGCCTCGAAAAGGATGTCGCTCCCGAGACTCTTGATGCATTGCCATTGACAAGGAAGGGCTTCGCGCTGCCCATACCGCGCCGATCCGCCCGGTCCCGCAACTCCTCGTCACACTCCAACGATAATCCTGCTATAAGCTTCACCGATGAGCTATGCTCACACGTATTCAAAAAAACGGGGATCAAGGTTTCCATGGCCAAGGGCCGCACTGAGAACCTCCCCGCCACTAATGACACCAGGCGCCCCCAGGGTCACGCGCGTGTGGAGAGGGTGGGGAAGAATCGAAGTCGTGTGTGGTCCGCATTGGGAAGTACATTCACCGCATTGGGTGCCTCGTCACAGAAGAAATGCCAAACAAAATTAATTTATTCAAAGAGGAGAGAAAAAAAAAAGGGTCGGTATAAATTGAAAATTAGGGCCTTTTGGTTCTTGGTCTCAACCACGACAGTCGTCTTGGTCCCTGTCCCCCCTCGTCCCTGCCCTCTCCCTAGTTCCCACATTGCCTCTCCCTCCTTCATCTTCTCATCGTTCATTCGTTCGCTCAAATGAACATCGACAACACCCAGTACTCTGCCTTGTACGACCCTGGCGCTCCGCGGAGGCAGCCTGCAACCCTCGCTGCCAGTATCTGGGCACCTCAGCCCCAGCTTTCCGAGACGACGTGGCCCAGGACCGTGGACTCTTTCTCGCGTGTTGCTGCCAGTGAGCAGCGCGAGTTTGATCTGTATGAAAGTAACGGGCCCGTTGTGCGCCGGGAAGATGTTTTTGGGCCTGTACCAACCCAGGTGCTGTCGGCTGCGAATACAAAGCCCAGGGACGTTGGCGCCATTGGGGATGGACGCAGGAAGGGGAGCCCCGAGTTCGATAATACGGTTAGTCAACTATATGCGCATTTAATTACATACTGACGTCATCCTTTTTTTTCTTCTTTTTTTTTCTTTTTTTTTTTTTGCTTATACTTTTTGCATTTACGTTTTAGCATGTGGAACAGCTTCTGAGGACGCTAAACCTACACTCGCCGACACCAACTGCCAAAAAACCTTCGTTGAGCCTCAACTTGGATGCCTCGCCCAGTTCCCCAGATTTCTCGCCTGCCTCTGCTACGTCTTCGCTGTTGACGCCCACGGACCTCTCACCCTCAACACGCTCGTTCGACCCCAACGCCAAGCTGCAACAATCCCCGTACGAGCTCGGCCCCGCGGCGTATCTCCAGCAGCCGTCGCTTCTTTTCGAACATCCGTCCCCGGGTGCACGCTTCCTCGGGCACGAGAGCTATCTCTCCCAAGTTAATAACGCGCACGCTCAACATACACACTCTCAACACTTCACTCATTCAGCGGGTGGTGTCTACAGATCTAATGCCCCGCCCACAGGCTTCTCCCATGTCCCCACGAACGCTTCTGGCTTTCCTTACTTCGAACCCTTCGCAGATACGCCTGGCCCTGTGTACCAAACTTTACCACAGGCTCCATCTCAGCCCGCCTCTGCTCCGAACGCTAACAACAACAACAACAACAACAACAACCTACCCATGCCTCGCTCCCTGTACAACCCTGACACTTCCCCCAGTCTCCCTCCCACTCCTGCTTCCGCTCACAACCGCCTTCCTTCCGTGCCCATGGATTGGCGCCTCCAGCCCCAACCCCAAGGTCTCCACATTTCGAGTTCGGATTGGCTCCTACCCTCGGATGAAAAGTTCGAGTACAACGTGGGCCTGGGCCCTCAGGCTAGTGGCCACATGCATGAAGAGCCGTTGCCACCGTTAAGGACGTCGTTTGTTTATAATCAGCAGCAGGGCCATATGCATAGCCATGGTGGGTCGTCGATGTCGCAGGGGCCATCGCATGCTCATGAGGTTCGACTTTCTCTTTCTGTTATCTCTACGTTTCTGTCTTACTCACGAGCTTTGCAGCCCATCAACTTTCTATCCCTCTTACATCCGTCGTCGTCTCCCCCGTATCCGGTCTTCGTCGAGCGCATCATCAAGTCTTCCGATCAACAAGCTAGCATTTTCCTCCAACAGAAGCTGAAGGTGGCGGACCTCGAAGAGCGAGCGAAGATTGTGGATGCTATCTGTTCACGTGGGTTTGAGATGATGGCGCATCGGTAGGTTCTTTCGACGCTTTACCTTCACGTATGTGGACACTGATGTCTCTCCACAACAGCTTCGGCAACTGGGCTGTTCAACGCTGCCTCGAGGCCGCCTCTGTCGTCGAGGAACGCCGAAAGATTGTTGCGTGCATGCGGTACGCCTTTCCTTCCCCATCCCTCTTTCCTTTTTCCTTCCATAGGACTGACACGCTCTCGGTATCCAGGGGCCGTGTCGTAGACCTCGCCACCAACTGTTACGGCTGCCATGTGCTTCAGAAGGCGCTCGACTGTGAGGAAGATATCAGGCTGCTCATCGTTTCGGAGCTGCTCTTGGGGGATCCGGCACAGACGTTGGTGAATAAGCATGCTTCGCATGTGTGGAGCAAGGTGGGTTATTAGCCATGTTCTTATGTGGGGGGAACAAAGGCTGATCATCCTCTCGCCATCCCAGATCATGGAACTTTCGTGGACGGCCCCGGCACCTCCTATCTTCGCATAGTATGTGTATTGCTACTGTATGTCATGTTGATGTGCTAATGTTGATGTGTGTTCGTGTGTAGCGTGAACAAGTCACTGAAAGGCAAGTGGGCATCCCTGGCATGTCACGAGACTGGGTCGTTGGTCGTGCAGGTACACTCTTTCTCACCCCTCATAGCCTCCTCGAGTACTGATTCAGCTCCTTTTCGTTGCTAGCATGCATTCGAGAACCTAGAAGCCGAAGCCAAGGACGGCATCGTCGAGGAGCTCATCGGGAACGGCGCTGGCGTCTTCGCAGAGGTTGCTAAGAACCAGTGGGGGTCGTATTGTATCCAGCATAGTGCGTTCCTCCCCTCCCTTCCTTTCCCCCATCTACCCTACGTAGACTAACAAACCTCACCGTGCTCCGTTTATAGTCCTCGAACACGGATCAGACAAACACCGCAACCAAACCCTGCAGCACCTTCTTGACGGCCTCCTCGACTTCGCTACTAGTGAGCAAGGCGCCAAGAGCGTGACGAAAGCTCTGAAGGAGGGTGGAAAAGCTACGTTGGATAGGATCGTTGAGAGGATGTGTGAACCTGCTCGAGGGTAAGTGACTTCCTTCACATCTTCTTCCGGCGTGCACTCACCCTCTTTGTCGATGTAGATCCCGGAGAGCGATGATCGTCGACCTCGCGCTGAGCGTGACGGGGAGTCAACTGATCGCCAGCGTGCTGCCGACGGTACGCCTATCATGCTTCACGTATGTTAACGCCCTGGGGCGCTGACGCGTGTTATGGTGTGTGTTGGTGGTGACCTATTCTAGGCGGACAAGGACCAACGTGCGCTGTTGTATGATTGCATCAGGGGGCACATCGTTACGCTGAGGGGGTGTAAGACGGGGTCGAAGGTTATTTGGCTGTTGTAAGCCTTCATATCCCCTCTTCTGTCACGGGACGTTTGGCTGATTTATGGGGGGGTGTAGCGATAGGATGGTTTGTGGTTCACTCTTTCGTTCTTCATCGACATCGGGCTGAGGCCTACCGTGATGTGTATAGCGCGCGTACTATGGATACTAAGCTCTAGATTCTCTCTGGCCCCACTTCCCCATCCATCTCATCTCAACTCTGGACGCATCTTATAACCGTTTTCTTTCAACCATCCGATTGGTATTTCAAAAAGCTCGCTCCAACGTTTCCGTACAAAAAGCTACTATTCACTCGCTCGCTACTCCTGCAACCATCGATATCGATATTCAATCATTCAATATCTCAATCCCGGAGCTTCGATTTTTCTTTCAGGTCAACGAATCATCATCAATCATCAAAATCATAGAGATCGTACAATCATCCCATACAATCTGCATCCCCAACGGGAGAATTTCCACTGGCTCCACTCGCCCACGACCATGCCCAGCATGGCTTCTGTCGAGGAAACACAGGTTTGAACTGAAAAGGCGTAGGAAAGGGAGGAGCATGTCAGAGCACTCAGGAAGGCTGGCGCGAAAGAAGAACGGGATGGACTGATGTATAATATGGCCATAAGTACTCGCGCTACAACTGATACTGGGCTCTCGGCTTCAAACAAATTCGTTCAAGCGCTACTTGGGTCCGAAAGGACCGCCACTGATTCCTTCTTTGCTAAATCGGTGGGTCGTCCTCTATCAATCCTCTTGCGTTCTTAGAAATGAATGTGGCTCCACTCGGGCTTCAGTCGACCCTAAAAACCTTTTGAGATGTTTCTAATAAATCCGAGGCCTGAACTAGCCTGAACTGCAACAAACATGAAGAATGCGGGCGGCACTAGCAGTCTCAGACATCGTATCAGGGTTACTTCAGGAAAAACTAAAACAGTACGAAACGGCGAAAGAATATATCCAAGGTTTAGCAAAAAGTGGAATAATGAAAACAGCTTTATCTTTGATAATCGAGGCGTAAAAACGACCCAAGTGGATCCAATTTGACGGTGAACATTCGGAGCAGTGTCCCCGTGACGCCGATCGGCAATCGGCGTTGATTCAACTTGATTGACATCTTATCTCCCAAAAGGTTCATTTTTGATCTCCAATTGCAATGTTCTTCATTGTCGTCTCTCGTGCCTCCACCGACCTCCTATGTTCTCCACATAGATATGGCAATAATCGCTGTCCGATAATTTGTATGTGCAAATACAAATGTTGGACTGGTGCCGGACCGCCGTAACCTGTTAGTTGTTCCCCATTGACTCTCATCTTCAACAAAGTTTATATAGATGGAACGACAAAAGGTACAACGATGGCATTGTAGGTGCACTAGCAAAAGTCGAACATTGACGAACAATGGAAGCTCGTGGTGTCAAGAATTAGCGCGCAGTGATCATCAACGGCCGCCGACCCAGTTCTTACTTAATTCTGCCAGATACTCAATAGTTATTGCTGGCCATTGAACCTCAATAATACGCAAAAGGTAAGCAGCTGTTCTACGTTGATGACTACTGTGACATCAAAAGTTTACATCATAGAACATTGTCCACCGATGCTACACAGTGGAGTAGAGGAAAGGGCAGGCGAGCATCATTGGTCTTCCGTGAAGTCTATTGGTCCCCAGTATGGTCATATCACTGTTCCAGCCCATGATGCCAAGATGGTGCAGCGAAAGCTAATAAATGGTCGAAGACAAAGCGGAACAGCGAGAACTGAATGAATACCTATACAATTATCATCACGAGGTGATCATTGACACTGTACAGCTAACCGACCGAAACACTTTGGCAGTTTACCTTCATCATTCTGTAATGGAAGCTTTCCTGTGTTTCATTTTCTCCCAGGCTACTCAAGCCTGTTAGACCTCTTAGACACACGGGACGACGACCTATGTAGGTATGTTGGATTCACCTAGTTCTACCCGAGGTTTATTACATTTCGTACCTTATTATTTATTTGGCTGAACACTGCCGGCTAGCGACGATATCTTTAACGCAACCACCTCAATATATTTGACGGACGGTCTCCGCGAGCAATATTTTCCCAACTCGACGCCATACTGATCTTTGATCATTACGTTAGTACCAATGGTTCCCCCACCCCTGATGTGAATCACGGCAACATCTTCCTCGTTGAGCGAGGTGATGCAAGCTTCTTTCCAATGCTGTGGCTATTTAAAAGTGGGGCGTTATGATCAGCTTCCTGGCGCTGATGCTCACGATTTGCGGAATCCTTCGGTCATTCTCTCATAGGTATTGATCAATTATTCACGCAGCGAAGTGAGAATAACACATAAATAAAAATAACAGAGCAGTTGGTCCACACGCATCCGTCACGGTTTCACAAGGAAAGATAGACTCGGAGTATTGTTCCGCCAGCAGCAATCCCCAGTATTGGTTGGAGTGGGAGATAGCGGCAGACATTCCGTTACCAGGGACCCGAAAACTAATATAATCCCCGGAGCAGAAGATGATTTTGATGTCTGTGAGCGCACCAGAATCTGATGATTCTCTTGTGATTTTCATCTTTGATGTTATCCTGGTTAATACTTAATAAAACATGAGAGGGGGAGGTTTTGCCAGCGATAAAAAATATTCTCAAACCACGTCTTCATGCTTCCATCCTCGCAACGTACACTGCTTAGGGAAAGTGGTATCCTGATTCTTGAGAAATCTACTGGGGTAGTCACATCAACGTTTTTCTACGGTGCGCTTCCACGTTCACATTTATACTATCTGACACTGAGTCGTTGTGAATAGGCGTATTTTTGTTGCTCTTTGTGATATCTGTAATCTGTTTCCAGTACGTCCGTTAGAAACTTGGGTGAATAACCTGATCTGAACAGTCCTATGCAGGCAGCGTGAAACCAAAACGCGTTGTCACTGGATGATGTTCAGTATCACGGTAGTCAGCTTTACCCTCGCTAGCTGCTTCTGGGCGACATTTGTGGCGCTCCTCGTAGTTTCTATTAAATCAGGATTTCATCAAGCGGTCGAGGAACATATTAATCTTGGAGCTGTGTATCAGCTAGGCTTTATCCCAGTTCAGATGATGAGTTGGTTGGCACCAGTGATTGTAAGCCCTCTATCTTACCGAAGTACTTTTTGTTTCTCATTGTAAATCTGTGATTCCCTTTTTTTAGCAATTGATCAGCGATATCATCGTCGTTTGGAGAGCATGCGTCCTCTGTACTACTGAAAGATGGGTCACAATCGCTCCGCTGGCGCTACTGCTTGCAACATCTGGTTAGTAACACCATCCTACAACTGACCATTTTGTAAATTAACCTAGATTATATTGCATATGCTTTGAAGTAACGGCATGCCTATATCTTGCTCATACAACAACCTTTGATGGGACCTTCACTTTCATTCTTGGTGAACAGCTCAATGGTCAGCTCTACAATGCAAGCAATTGCCTATCCCTTGTTACAAATGTAGTATCCACCCTTATAATAGGCTACAAGCTGTGGTAAGCCGTATTAAATTCGTTCCTAATACTATGAATGATAGGGCTTTGTTCAGGACCTACCGTCTACATTGGAATGGCTTTATTGGGGGTAGGCCTCGCACACACAATATTTTGCTCATAATCATGGAATCTGGGGCTTTCTATGCGGCATATCAGGTAATTGTATCATTCTCTTATTGGATTCTCCGTGACCTCACCACACTTCAGCTAGTAACTGTGACAATTGTGACACAAACCATGGTGTCCGACTCTCCGTTTTATTACTCTTCCAGGGTTCTGTATTTTGGTTATATTTTTACCACTGTGCGTAGAACAGCTTTTATGCTGGAACATTCTCTTACCATGTGATTCCAGGCAATGTATCCGACGGCCGTTATTCTGATTATTGATATGAAGATTTCACTGTCAGAAATCCACTATATCTCATCTTCTGCCCAGGAAAGTTATACTCAAACTTCTGACAGAAGTGATACAACACATGCTTGATTACTTAGTAACATTACCGTATTAGTTAGGACCTGGCGATATACTGAGGATGCCATGCTTTATATGAAAGCGATGCATATGGGTGAATTCAGTAAATATGTGGGTAAGCTGGTAGAAAAATGAAGCACTGAACACATGTCCAGGAATTGGTTGATGCCACTGTGGATAAATCCGGAAAGTGCTCCCACGATATTTTTTCAACGTCCGATTGACATTGACCATGACGACGACTGCCATCTCCCCATCGACGAGCGAATCCAGGCACGGCCTGAGGAATACGCCACCTTGGACAAGCCTGGAATGAACGGTATGCGCTCTTCTCGGGATATTACGATCATGATATTACCGGCGAGTAAATTGGCTATAGCTACTGTATGGGGGCGCCACAAGGATTTTCTTTGTCTATGCCTCGCATCGAAAGGGTTGCTCTTTTTGTCCAAATCTCATAGTGTATGCTACCACGCCCACTAGTGAGTATATCTGACCAATAGACAGTTGTCATCAAGCTCATATGGCGTCTCAGACTCCTAGTTTCCAAGCCCACGACACCCAGAATGCGGACGAGCCGGATACACGCTATACGTAAACCAGAATCTCGAGGACAGTTACAAACACCAAAGCTACGAGTGCCTTTGCCTCATATCCACGTCACAGCCGCGTTCCCGCCGTACCCATGCAGTGACTCTGCAAAATTGGCTCGAATTAATCTTGGCTTCTGACCTCGAGGAGGAACTAGCGAGTGCATCGATCACGGCCTTGACTAAGGCACGAGGGAAATGCAACTTGCTTGTAATCTGGTGAAGCACCCAGGATTTGGGGTTGAGTAGAAAGCCGTATGATCGAACGAGTCAACGACACCTCAGGCAATCACATGCATTCTACCTCATCGATATCATCCCCACCAACTCTCGTTCAGACGCACAAGGCATAGTCGACTCCTTGAGCCTTACGTATCTACCACCGCCTTCACTATTCTTGATTTATCCAGTACCTATAGCATTTGGCCTCCGTATTGATCTACTACCATTTTGAACATTTTCTCCAACACTCAGTGGTTTATGCGTCTGGCCCTCAATTCATCGCTCCCACAATCACTATCGCCCGCACACACGCAGCAAAAGAATACAGTATTTTAACCAAGGCCGAATCCTACCATATTATGAGTCCTCGGGCCTCAGTCCCTACCTCTTTCCTCGCTAGGTCAATACTGGCTGAGCATCCTGTCGAACACCGTTTAATGGTCTTATCACGCTCTACTTTAGCCTATCTCAGGGATAGTCGGCCGCCACGCTCGTCCACGGCTGGTACGGGTGTCTTCACCCATGAATATTTATCTATAAAACCCGTCACATCGCACACCTTTGGACCGGGGCAAACGAGGGGCAGTATCTGGGCGAATGAGTGGGGGCGATGTCGAGATAATCACAGGATAATAGCGTGGTCTTTGGAACGTGATGGGATTTTGGTGACAAGTTACTGGTACATGGCATAAAGCGCCCACGAGAGAATTTGATCAACAAGGTATAAATAACGGCTCGCCCATGCTGAATATAACCATAGACCACCTCAAATTCGAGTCCAGGGCTTCGTGTCGATGTACGGAGGCTTTTCGTAGGGATGAATTGGGATGGACAAATAGTGACGGGTAGACCGTACCTGGAAGCCGTGATACAACCACCCCGAAAAACCAACGTGTATGCCTATCGATCTCGAGACACCGCCAACTAGACCCTGCACTGTTGGTCAGAGCCTTCGCCAACGCTACCCGACCCAAAACCAGATCTTGGGTGAAGTCGAATCGATCTCGATGTCTCTCCCCACGATATCGTCAAGCTTCATTACTCAAACCTTTTGCGCCTATTTCCCATAATCAGGCAGCGTCAGCCGCCCTAGACCTTTCTTACCTTAAGAGTCATCACCAACTCCAACCCATCGCATCGAGCTCGGCTCGTACTCCCTTTACGGTTTCTACAGCCAAACTCGTTTGAAACGTTTGAAATAAGGTTTATTCCTTCGGTTTACCCTCATCCCCGACACACTCCTCGTCGTTCATGTTGCTCCTGGTCATGGAGCTGACGTCATCGAGGATATTATGACGAAGCTGGTGGGGAACGGGACTCGGGTTTTGGCTCAAAGTTACCTATGCTAGCTACTTCATCTTCGAGGTTGTCAGCCACAGCATAGCACCACTTCACGTATACCTAGGGCAGCTTTGGCATCTTCTCCCATACGTCCTCTGGCACTTATAGCATTGGTTCTTGTACGCTTTAGTCGTGGATAAGGCCTACCTCAGCGTGCCCAACTCTTCTGCCTAGGTCGAAACTCGATCATCTTCAACTCAAACATGGCCTGAAACTTTCGGGAAAAATGTATCCGCGGCGTATCGCCTCATCCCTTAGGGTTATACGGACTGCGGATGTTCGTTAACCAGGCAATACAGCAGCATATTCAACAGTTGCATTTGAACATACACACCGAGAAGTCGTCAGTTCAGTTTTTTTTTACTGTTGACTGTGTTTTGATATTTTCTACGCCTTAGCATCATGTGCTGCGCTTTCACGGAGGAATCGGCGTGGAGGAGCTAGGGTTAAGCTTTGCCTCTCAGTCCGAGCGTGGAGACTCGTTAGATGGGGGTAGGTGGCGTGCCTGGTGGGTGGAGGTCTTTATGTTCGCCCTGATCGGGGCTAGTGAGGCTCTTCAATGCATAGGAATACGAGCAAATGTAACACTGCCCCGTCTGGTCAGGTAGATAGCTCCGATTTTGATGTGAGGTCGAATTGATGGAATCGGTTATTCAAATTTGACGTTATCCGCAGCGATAGCTGTGTAAGTGGCTGTGTGACATCCTGTGGGGTGGCCGACTGGTGGCCGTGTGCGTATGTGGCTGTATGTGGACTGCCAGTCGATCTACCCTTATCTCTCCATTTGCTACCTCTCCGCTTCCCAGTAAAGTTCACCCCCGAAACCATTCTGCCACCATGGATCGTCGCGGTACAGCAACCTCTCTTCGGCTCAAATACTTTGTTAGGAAGGTCGTTGCGATTCGTCGCAAGCACAAGGCGCTCCCAGTTGACATGTTAGTTCACCGTCCATCCTACCGTTGCCTTGATTTTACTAGATTATTAGATCACCTACCACACACGCACCTACTTGTATTCCCCAGATGTACTGCCTACTCCGTCCCACTGTCACGAGAAGCTACGAGAAGCTCACTGTCGTCCCAATAGGCCATTAGCCCTCCCAACGCCCTCCACCGCCATCGTTGCTGTAAAAAGCAAGAGAAAGCCCGACATCTCCAATACGATCGACCTGCATTACGATGGAGTGTCACGCGCTGGCGAGCTCTCGAACGAAAAACTTGTTCTTGGACATGGTAAACAAGCCTTCAAGGTTACAGCTCTCGTTGCAGAAACCATTCCGTTTGTTGGAGCGTCGATAAAGGGCACGATCAATTCCCTGTTGGAAATCCTAATTACTATCGAGGTGATTTGGAGTTCTGGACCCATCGTCTCGTGAAAGTGGCTGACTCTTTGAAACTAATCCCAGAGGATCACGGCTAACAAGGAGGAGATTCTCCTTTTGACCTTACAGATTGCTAGTCTCATTCGCCGCATTGAACGAATAACAATCGCTTCTAATGGACCAGATGAGAACCGGGATCATGTACACGGGTAAGCCGGAGCCTTATGGTGTCTATGCAAGCTAATATATCTATACTATTCAAGGGAGTTGTTGCAAACATACCTCACCCTTGAAAAACTGAAGAATTGTTGGAGCATCACATTTGCAACCGAGACCGTTTCTCAGGCTCTGCAGCAAATGCGCCAACATCTCAATGGCGTCCTGAGCGAATACACAGTAAGCACATACGATGCATAATGTGAAGGGCGGAAGCTGATAACCGAACAGGCTCTATCACAAATGGAGTCTACACAAATTCAACGCGCTACTTATGAGAAAGTCTGTGACCTTGAAGTTTCAGTTCGGAGGGGTTTTGGTGTGCAGGAGAGACCGCATGGGGGAATCGAATCCACGGTCACCATTATCGATGCAGCAGGCAGACATTTCATATTCTCTGCGATTGCGGCCACACGGATTGAGGTAAGCAGATATTATGGCACTGTCCTCGCTGCTCATATAACGATTTGTATAGAACATCCAGCATTATCTAGACACTATTTTTAGTTTGAGTACCGACACTACCAGTGCGCTGTTGCGTGACTTCATGAGACGAGGTCAGTATCATCTGAGCATTGACACGGGAACACAGGTCATCCAACTCGACGACACGAAGGATGGATGGTTGCAGATTCAACCGATGACCACGATTGTGATGAGCGTGATCGTTTGGCAGCAGAAACGGTATCATGAGGAAACAAGCTATGAGTGCCCAGTGTGTAAGACGTGGAATAATGTACCTGATGGTACAACGACCGCCGCAAACAATTGGTAGGTATAATCTCCTGTGCTCTGTACCGAGGGTAATCGGTTTATTGCAGCTGCAATGCGACGTGTCCAGGCAGATTCCAGGCCATAGATGAAGGGTATAGTCCTGATATTGAGAGCTACAATTATGCTGCTGGACGCGAGGATGAAAAGGGTGATGTATTTCGGAATATGTATTTGATGCAATATGTGGGTGGTCACACATCATCTTATTATGTGCCGGCGCTAACTACTGATCATCTGTCTCTGACTCAGCCTGTACGTATTTCCTATCGTGCCCCACGCTGCCCTCACCAATTTGCATTCCCGCATCCGATTCTTAGCCTGTATGTACTCTCACGCTATATCATATAATGTCCGACACTAATTCCCTTTTTCTCATCCCTGATTCACAGGACGTATGTGCTTTTCTGCCAATAATGTCCTGGTACTAACCATTCTTATCCTTCTATCTCTGACTTCCAGGAAGTATGTGTTCCTATGTTCATGCTCTATAATACCCCAATAGTAACAATTGTCCCCCCAACCTTGGCTTTCAGGCTGTGTGTATTTCTGTTCTATGTTCCATGTTAATGCTCTAGCACACTAACTCTGTCTCTGACTTATAGGATGTATGTATTCCCATGTCATTCCATGTGCAACTCTATCTCTAA
>JABCKU010000214.1:0-23823 GCA_018221655.1 Myochromella boudieri | reverse complement strand
ACAGCTCAAAGATTAGATAGGGTTGGTGACATACCAATGGAGGCTAATGATATCCGTTAACCGTTGATAACCACTGACGTTTACCGATGTCCACCGATAACCAGCCATTGGTGAACAATAACCAACAATAAACATCGAAGGCTGCCATTAACCCTCGGTGTCCACCAGTAACCGTTGTTGGCCATTGATGTCCACCAATGTACTTTCAGGTAGCGGGCATATAACTCCATGGCACTCGCGATCGACTGATTTCAACTTTTAGGTCGAATCACAGGAGTTCTGTTGTCGAACAAGCTGGGGAAATGAAAGTTTTTGCCTCAGAGCCTGTAAATAGACATACAATTTTGTTTCTTTGACTGTTTCAAGCCTAGCAATCTTATAACATAGTAGTAAAGAGCTAAGACGGTTCGATACCAAACCATTTATCCATGGAGGACCAGATCTTCTCCTGCTGCTCGCGAAACAGCGCCTTCCTCTGCTTCACACACTTGGTGCAGTACCCATGCCCCTTCCAATCGACGTTAATCAGCTTCTGCAGCCCGCCGATGGGATCGAACTGATAGGTCTGAAGCAAGCCAGGTTTGGTGACAACGTCCCAGTGTAGGAGACGTACTGATTTTGAGCTACACTTGTCCAGGCCCGTCGAGCAGTCAAAGGCAGCGAGTGACGACGCAGCTATCCACGCATCCATGAGTTGTTTCTGGCCGTGTACAAGCTTGATAAGGTCGGAATTAGGGATGTCGCCGATGCATTGAAGATATGTTGTATCATTACCATCCACATCGCGAAGGAAAGTCGGACGCTTTGCGAGTTGATAGAACGCTCGCTTGAGGATACGAGGTATATTCCACTCGCGGCCGAGGATGATGGCGTCCGCAGCATGAAACGCGGGTACTATATCTCCCGTTGTGTTAAGGAGAACATGTAGCGAATTCGAGAACGCATCTTCAATGTACTCCTTAGAGAACTGATAAATCTTCGTAAATTGGAATACATCGGCTGCCCGAAACATTGCTGCGCTTGTTACAAAAAGAGGTGGGTTATAATAGAAATCACTGACAAGGCCATTCAGATCGGTTGAGAAATTACAGGGGATGATATCTTACATGGCATCGTCCATTGCTGAAAGTAAAGCTTCGAAATCCCCGATGGTTAGGCTCCACGTTTTCACAAATGAGCTTAGGTTATAAATCTGGCAACCATCCTCCTGGTCTACTCTGACCTCGCTGATATCTGGATGGTCTGCGTCCTGTCCGTGTTCGCCATCTTGATCGTCCTGCGCTCTCTCCTCCCCCCTGTCAACTGCAGCCCCATCGCGGTCAAAAAGTCGCTGAAACCAGGGCGATCCTGTCGTTAGTCGGCTTTGATGAACCTTGAACCGGATGGAGTCGATTTGTAAAAGGACATTGCCATCCAATGCCCAGAACCTGCTGTGCTTCGTGTAAGACTTTGGCTCTGTATCCGCATTATTTTTCGCGCGTTTAGCAGAGGGAACAGGAGCGTCTTCTACCACTTTGCGTTTAGTAGACGCCGACTGAGAGGATGACTCGAATTCAATAGTCTCAGTCGAAGACTCAACTAGGGATCGAAAAAAAGCGTCAATTGTTACAAATTCATGGTCAAGGTAAAAGTATGATTGACCTTTCGAGTCTGTAGGCAATGTGATGATCTAGTCCGCCTCGCGCTTGTCATTGGCGCGTATCAATGGGGTGAATAAAGCCTAAAAGTTTACTAAAGGGTAAAAAAAGATTGAGACACGATCTGTCACACCACATGAGCACCACTTGTGACATTGTTAGCAGTGTTTGTACTATGCACACAGCCACACCACGTGGATCTCATCATCGGACCCCGAACTTGATTCACTATCAGTGATCAATTCGAGCCCTAGCCACCACCTTATCCCTCAGCATGCCCGCATCGGCTGGTTTGGCTGCCCAGATCCATTTTAATTATGAATTATCTGTGCTCTCCGCCGCTGAGAAAATCTTCCACAATCTCTGCGGGCAGTCCATTCCATTCCATTTTGCCTTTTCAGGGGATGTAGCCTTACTTCAGTATGGCCACAGCCTCAATGGTCGACCTCAAGTCAGTGATTCTAAATTTGAAACAGAGAAATCCTCTAATTCATTCTCAAATAGAAGATAGAAATCATGTTCATGTCTGTGGACTTTGATCTCGAGGCGCTGAAACACTCAATCACGAATCTTCACCTGAATGATTTTGTCTCTACATCACCCGCGGGGAAATTTGAGTACATGTACCGAGACGGCGAAGTTATATCGGGATTTCCTATCGAGTTTCTACTCTCTGGTTACCAACAAACTAATCCCCAAAAAGACCACGTTCTTGGAACATCGAAGTTACCTGTTGTTCCATATCCAGTATTAGTCCTCCAAGCACTTCAGAAATGGGACCATGGGGAGGAGAAATCTCGACATCATACGGATTGGGTGCTGGAGCTTCTTTCACATGTCCGCCAGCACTATAGGGGTGGAACTCAGCTACATTACCGAGAGACCTTTCCCATCTTATACACCGACTCCCGTAGGCGAGTCGAACGGTTCTTCAGCGAAAATACAGAGTATCTCTTTGAGTGGCAGACGATTGGTTTTTTGATCCATCAGCCGCCGGACTCCTCTATCAGACAAAATGCAGGCAAAGGCGATTCAAAAGTGCACACCGAAAGTACTGTATGACCACTGTCGTTGCCCACACGATCTAATACACTTTCACTATTGTCTCCGTTCCAGAGATCCCACATTGGGTGGCGGCGATCCACTATACTCCGCCTTTCCTGGTGGATGCTGGCCTTAAACTGTCTGAAATGCTACGGAAACAACAACTCCCTTTTGCTTTTTGTGGAGACTTTGCCACCTACACGTATGGTGTAGGTAGGTGGGTCCCGCGTGTGCGTTTTTAGCCCTTTGGTTTATCGCCATACGCTTACCTACGTGCTTGTCTGAATAGTCCATCGATATATTGATACTATCATCCAACAATTTAGAGCTCTCCGGACTCAAGGAGGATCTAGCCATGACTTTTCCCCAACGGCTTATATATGTATCGTCGTCTCATCTACTGCAGTACAATGGGACTTTGGGTTCCTCAGCCAACCATCAGCAACCCATTACTGTGAACTTCGCCTTGACGAATCGGCATCCACTTCAACATGGTTGCTTTACCATCAACGGGATTCCACTTGTCCCGTACACTTTCTTACTTCTTGAGAAGCTCAAGGAGTGGGATAGATCCCAAGGAGACGCTCTAAAGACGAGTAGAAAGCATCTTATGGCCATGCTTCGTTACTATCGGAATAATTCTAGCAAACCATACTGCAAACCCATCAAAGTATTCGATCCAAGCCTTCATAAGGAATCCGATGCTCGAGCGGCCAAATTTTTCGAATCCCACTCTAGCTATCACTCAGAGTGGAAGAAAATGGGTCTTATGTCTGGTGCAACATCGCCTTTGGCCTCTCAGCTCACGGTCGCACCTTCCTCTGCTTTCACTACAGATAGGCCTGCAGCACCATCAACGTCGATCTTGGATAGCTACGACAACCACAGTCAACAGAATCCATCGAAAAACATGTTTTTGAAGTGTCCTCCTCACATCTCTCAACTTCTCTTTGATTGGGACAATGGGAATAAGCCAAAGGATATGGTGGCTCGGGAAATTAGGCGCTTCCTTTTGAGTATCCGAAATGGGAAGCAAACACTGATAACGAAGCCACAGGAGAACCAAACGCCCGAAGCTTGCGCGCAGGTATCACGATTCTTCACCGAGAACAGGATGTTTTTGGTGGAGTGGCAGAAGATGGGCTTTCTTGAGGGTTATTCATCAAAATGGGATGTGCCACCGTCATTACCAAAACCGATCAGCGCCAGCGAACAGACGACTCAGCAGGACGATTCTCGTCATCCTAGGTCTTTCCTAAGCGCGAAGAAAGAAAGGAAGGCCAAGCTGGCTGCCTATAAACTGGCGTTTGGCGAACTTCGAGTCCTCGCTGCACGTGCGACGGTCGACGTTCTTTCCGAAAACGGTTTCCATAGTGCAATATTCGGCAGTATGGCATGCAACCTTTACGGAAACCCGCGACTTCCCAATGTATGTCTCAGTGTCTTCGATCAGTGAAAGGGTCTGAAAGTCATTCAGGATGTTGATATCCTAGTCCTTCCTTCCCCACGTGACGAAGGCATAACGCAGGAAGATATCAAGGACTTGCTCGTAAAACATTGTTCCGAACAGTTCGTTCTCAGAGCAGCCCGCGATCCCGCAGCCACTTATCGGGTTCTTTATTTCCGCCCATCCTTAGATACCTCTCAGAAAGATAACATCAAAGTCGACATTCTCCTCCCAGGCGTAATGCATCTTCCAGCTCTCATGCCCTCTGCCGTTATGATCCGAAAAGGGCTGCCCGTTCTTCCATTTGCGGCTCTCCTTCTGCACAAGCTACAGGGCTGGGACGACCATCGCCTCTCTGAAGAGGAGAGATACGTAAAGAAAGCGCCGATCGATGCAAAAGACCTGTCTTGGCTGTTAGGTTCATCAGGTGTAGGTACATTCTTGCTGGATTCCGATGAATCGGTTTGGCATGATCGGCTGCTGTTCTCAGAAGAGTTCGAGAGACTATCAAGGATACGAGTAAAGGCGTTTTGTGAATCATTTCCTACGTGGTCGGATGTGTGGAGTAAGTTAGGATTTGAAGTGTTTTGACGATGAAGTTTGGGAATTATTTGTCCATGATTAGTTTCACATGTAAATCCGAACATAGCGATATCTTTGACATGCATTCTATCTCCATACATTCAAACTGTTTAAAATCTTTGAATCGGGGCAAAGGTAGCTAGGAATATCCATATTCTGAATAGGAAAAACAAATCGTTCATCGACTGCGCAGGTCCCTTCAATAGTCCGAGGAGTCCTCGTTCGAGTCGTCACTGTCTTCACCTCTGTCCTCTCCGTCTGTGAGGTCATCGTCGTAATGCTCAGACTCTGAGTCACACTGGTTGAGAGTATATCTCCTCTCCGAGGAGTACACAGTGTGAGGATCAGGGATAAGTTTAGGAGGGATGATTGGACTCAATTCTCTGATATCTTGTGAGAGTGGGTATTTGACTGTTAATACAAGGCCCGCAGGGTTTAAAACTTCGTGGCGAATGCAATCATTGAGGGACGTCATGAGACTATCCCGGATCGCTAGCACGGTAGGGTGGGGCTTAGTGGTCACGAATTCATTGGTACCAGGGTCTTTGCTGGCGTGGAGGAAGACTTCTATGTGGGTAAGACTTCGAGCACCACCAAGGTGCCACTGGCGTATCAAACCCTCAAGATAGCCAGGGGAAAAATTATCGTGACCATGATTATACTCCACGCAGAAACATATAAAAAATGAGGCGAGGCGAGGCATTTTCAGTTCCTGACGAACATCTCCGACTCCAGAGCGCAGAGCATCGCATACTTCATTGGGCTTGTACCTTGGAAGGTCGAGTCGTAAATCTTCCAAAAAGTTGCAGGCCGAAAGGAATGCTACTAGCTCGCCAAGCCCCACCGCGACCCGTGCAAGGACAAGACGCCTCAACGACGTTGCAGCCAAAGATGTTTGTCGAAGTGCAGAGCCAATCGAGCTGAGAGGGTCTCCTGATATGTATATCAGAGCTAAGTCTTGCAAAAGAGGAAAACTGAAATTTTGGAATGGTATCTCGGGGTCCTCCTCACGAAAGCTGCTATCCTCCAGATAGATTGATAATGATGACAAATTTTTGAATATTATTGGGGCGGAAGGTGGTATCGAGGTTCGCCTGTTTGGCAGTCTTATGATAAAGGATGCTTCATGCAGTTCGGTACAGTCTGAGAATGTTCCATGCCATGTAGAAAAGTCGAGATGATGATGGATGTGGAGATGGGTAAGCTGATGCCATGGTAATCTGCAATATGTGTGATAGGTTTGCCGGACTCGGAAATCGAAGTACACTTGACGAAGTCTGGGTGCAAACCGCAAGATATCGTCTGGAAAATAAGTCCTTTTCTCAATGCTCTTCTGGAGAAGTACGCTTCTTGGTGGCGGACCAACACGGGGCGGCACTTTGGTGGAAAAGACAAACGTCTCTAACCTCGGAAATCTTGCACGTTCCATATATTTTTCAAGGTCGAATTCATTTTCAATATTCATTCGAAGTTCCAGAAGTTGGGAGGAGTAGCGCAGCACAGCAGGAAGTATTTCATATGGTGATTTTTTGCGTGTGGAGTTAATGGAGAGCCTAACAGCTGATTTGTTAACGCGTTCGAACCACGATGGTAAGATACGTAGGACGTTCTTCTCAGAGTCTGGGTGAGTGGATAGATCAATGTAGATATCGGCCCAAAGCGAGGAAGAGTTGAGACAGGTGGTTCTCCATGTTCGACAGATGCGTGAAGCAGCAAGGAGTGGAGGAGATATCGGTGGATCCAAAATCTCATTCGTCAAATACGAAGCGATGTGCAAGATAATGGACGGTGGGAGCAATTGGATTGTGGGTTGTAGTGCCTTTGCTAAATCTCTCTTCTGCTCTTTCTTCTGTTCGTAGTCGGCGTGTAGAATTCCAATCTCGTGAAGCAGTGCATTAATTTTCACTTGCGTAGCTAGAATGTTGATTTCGCTATATGCGATTTGGTCGTCCAAAGAACGTAGGCCTGCGTTAATGACCTCATGGTCGCTCTTCGTTGGCCAGCGGTGGTTACGTCTGAGTTTCTCGATATCAGCCAAGGCTCGCGCAATCTTTCGATTCTGTACATTCTCGGCCATAAAAATATACATACCTATGAGCTAAGATATGCTTACTTCGAGTGGAGAGAATGCACCATTCGAGCCTGAGTTTTTGATCGATGCTTCCAATCGAGGTACAATCTCTTCTGGGATGAGGGGCGCCTCGTAGAGATAAGACAGTCGAGAAGAAACAAGATCCGCAACTGGATGTTCAGAGGCGGAAACGCTTTCTTTTGGCTTCTTAGGTGGCATATTGCAAAAAGGGTTCTGAATCGTCAAGTCAACTAAATTAGGCTCGAAGCATGATGTTGATAACGTAACCACAAATTCCTAGACTCCAACACTTTCTCACTGTGCACGTAGATCCGGTCGTACCGCGAAAGCAAAATACGCTCGACTTTCTCCGTGCACAACTGAACAAGTAAAACGGAGATGCGAATGCGATCATGCTTGGAAATCGCCACGTGAGTGCAACGTGTCAAATGGCAACTTTCCTTTTAAATCTGACGCGATGTTTGGCTCTGTGTACGCGTCTTTTCCCACGTGTGGAATCCACGTCACATTTCTCCCACTTAACCTCTTGACATCTCTCCACTTCAACGCCACCTCGCTCTCCAGCTCTCGCTAAACCGTCTTTACTATGGGCTCATCTCAGAGCTTGATATCGTCCGAAGCTGCCATAAGCCTTATGGTCGTTGCTGGGGCCATTGGTCTCGGATACATGCAGTTAGCACCAGGGTCTGACGCTTCGAAAAAGTTGAAAGGCGCAGTAGAGTCTGCTGGGAAGAAAGGAAAGAAGAAATCAAAAAAGTCTCCTACTTCTTCGTCTCTCGAATCTCCAGCTCCAGCTCCTCCAACCCCAGTGGTTGTACCATTTCCAACCGTTATTCCAGGGGGATTCGACTCGACCGCGACTGCTGATACAGACGCGTCACCGGAGCCTTCCAAGCGTTCCAAGGCGAAGAAGAAGAAGGCCAAGCTCGCGAGCTCGACCCTGTCAACACAGACAGACACTGCTGCGCCTAAAGCCACTTCAGGCACGGAGGCGCCAGGGGATAAGCCCACGAAGACAAAACAGGCTAAGCGCCAGGATACGCCAGCACAGTCATCCTCGACTTCATCTCCGGAAGTTCGGCCACAGAAAGTGCAGTCCTCCGCCTCTATCGACACCGACAGTTCATGGACCCGTGTCGACCGTCGAACACGCGCAGTTCCATCGGTGGATGTTACTACCACCAGTGCCAGTGAAGCAGACGCACCGACACCAGTCACTGGTGGTTCATCGCCTGTCGCAGAGCGTACAGATGACGATGACCAACTCTATCACTCACGGAGCGTCAGCGAACCGAGACGTCCACTCGCCGAGCGACTTCTCCCGAAGGCTCGTAAGACCGGCGTTGACGAGTTGAGTACTCTCTAATTATCCACTGCGGTCTTCGTTGGCTGACCATGGGCATTCCTCACTGTAGCATGCTCGAAACTCCAGACCACCCAACCCTCGCTCGGGTGATGCGGGTCAAGCCTCTCCCGGAAGAGAAGCCAGCCTCGGGATTCTCGTGGGGTGACTATGAGGACGTCCGGAATGATGCTGACGTTGATGGTGAGGACGACGATGCCGGCTGGGGTGTCGTGAAGAGCAGGCGATCACGTACGTGCCTCGAACTCAATCTTTCAACTTACCCACGTCTGACAAACATGCTTGCAGGTCCAGAACGAACCGGAGGGTCTCCCTCCTCTTCGCAGACGCAGTCACTGGCCAACAAAGCACCAGAGACGCTGACGAAACGGCAGCGGCAGAATGCGGCCAAGCGTGATGCACAGAAGGCCGATAAGGTGCAAGCCGAGGAAGAGCGGCTGGCCCAGTTGGCGAAGCACAAGAGGTCGCTGGAGAAGGAACGGATGGAGCAGCAACAACGTGAGACTGGGGGCAAGAAAGTCAGTGGAGGTATGACGGCTAAAGTTGATGAACGCGGGAAGTTGGTCTGGGAATGAGTATTTCGTGGTGCACTAAATTTATGGAATTATATGGTGTTTTGTTGTGAGCGCACTGTCGCTGCTTTAATTATTTCGAGTAAATATTATTGAATATTTTTATGGGTTTAGCTTCGTCACGTTGTGCAATTCGTCGTACTCACTATCGCCAACGTCATAATGTGTGCAATTCACATGCCAGCGGTTCATTGTTGCTTAATGGGATGAAATATCTTTTGTGGTATACGTGAGTTGACCATCATCAATAACTTTTCTGATGATACTAGCTATCAACATTCTTTCTAACTTGACATTCGTGTGTTGACAACGGGTAACACGAAATAGTGAGCTAAAAATCAAGTCAGCACCAGAGCGCAGCCCGCCACCCCTCCTCATGGCCACCAGCACCCAACAATTCTATCGAACTAGCAAAGACAACTATCGGTTTGCAAGTAGCACCATTACAGAACTTTTAACCACTACTCACTAAGACAAATCGGATTAATTCGCAGCCACCTGGGATGCATGAACTCGTGAGCCTCTATCCTTTGATAGCCATTTGAACGAGCTTCCCAAGAAGCCTAACGGCCCCTTGTATAAGAGAACCAAGTTGCCGCCTATCGAACTTAGACTGCATCTGCCTGATGTCTAGTACCATTTTAGTTGAAAGAATGGTAGTTGTGGAAGCCGTAGAAGAGCTGTCGCGAAACCCGATGTCGTTCGTCATATTTGGAACCCTGGTGGACGAACTGACAAGGGGAAGGGCCAAAATATTTGGTATGAAGGCGAGGGTGGCACATAAGATTAGTAGAGTGGGAAAGCGGAACATATTAAGCATGAACGGCCAGCGTCAAGCTCACGATGGGCTGCACCACGGAATGGGAGACGAGTTTGTGGCACTAATAAACGCGATACTTTCTATAAAACCATAGTTGGCGGCCTGTGAAAATAGGAAGAGAAAATACCCAATATTATTTACGCCATCGAATTGATCTGAATAACCGATGTCGCGGGGGACATAGCGAGGGTAACAATCTTGATACTTTTACACCTCGAATGTGATCATGATATGCAGTATTTCAGGCTCATTGAGCGCAGTATCTCGTGTGACTTGGACGTTGTCACAAGCTTGAGGAAGCCGAGTTGTCCGGACTATGCTATAAATAGTCTCACCACCAGTGTTTTCATCAAACAATATTCATCACGTACTTTGACAATCTTCGGGGGAATCTCTTCAATGGGTCAATTGATAGGAAATTAGAGGCACAGCGCCAAAATTATCTGGCTCCCATTTACCTAGTACCCATGATATTCGTCGTGGAGGTCACTGCCACTTCCTGCTAGGGCAACTGGTCTATTTGTTGTATTTGAGGCTATGGAAGGCTTCCAGGTAATGTAATGGTGCTAGAGGCAGTACTAAACCATCAGCAACGAGATGAATGTGGTTAGCTTTGCCTTTCGTGCCCGCTTAAACATGTACTCTATCTTGATAGACTTTTGGAAGGCTGGTTGAGTCCAACGCAGCGAACGTTAAATCATTGCAGTGAACCAAATATCTTCACATCTATGAAAGGTACTCCTTTAGGTAACTTATGCCAGCCGCAGGTAACGAAGACTCGCTCAAATGCTAGAGTGTCGTTAGGCATGACCGATGTGTCATAATGCTTCCACCCTTATCTTGATATAAGAGATTGAGATACCCTATCAATTTAATGTAAGCAGTAAATACATAGTACAGCAACTCGTTTACGCCACTGTACTCTCAAATTACACAATAAGTGACTAGGAGAATTCTCAAATTGACGAGTAATTGCAAAAGAGGTGCAGGAATATCTATATACCATGGATAACCTGTATAATTTAAACCTACCGTCTTAAGTTGATAGAGAGACGATACGCGCGTTAATCGGAATTAACCTCTTATTAACTTTTCAATTCCTCCTTGTAAGCATCTTCATCCCGCCACCAACTGAAGGCTTCGACATTAAACTCAAACCACTCTTCGTCCTCGTCGACTAATGGCGTCCGGCCCTCAATGGTGAGTACTAATATCTCGCAGTGGGTCGCCTTTCGCGTTTCGATCATTTTTTTCAACGCCGATACCGAGAAATTCGCGCAGTTTTTTATTATGAGATCCTGCAGTCTAGGACAGCCGAAAACTTCTTCCTCAGGTTTCTCGGGGCCCGTCGTCATCATGGCAAGAAAAGAATCATCAAACGCGACACAGTTATTGACGGTAAGTTCGTACCCGTCCCACGCAGAAAGGGCGGAAGCGACATGTTCATCCGCATCGATATGTTCCAGAACTAGGCAGAGAGACTCAGGTGGATTCGACTCTGGGGAAAATGAACATCGTGATATCGCCAGGCTATCTGCTGATGTCACTAGCAGAAGGGAGTTTAATGTCTTCGTTCTAATATTTTCCAGCCTTAGGCAAGTGAGGTTGTCAAAGGAGGCGGATAAAAGTTCATCGATTTTCATATCGTCGAGGAACTCAACGCCGTTGAACTCGAGAGTGTGTAAAGTTTGAATTGCGGATAGGGCCTCAAGAGTGGGTAGTAGTGAAAGACCTGGTAGCTGGTGCCTATAAGGCGTAAACTGCGAAACGGACAGGCTGAAATCCATATGTGAAAACATGCTAAGGCATTGTAGGTGTCCGCTTTTGCACAAGTCATAAAAATTCTGACCGTCCAAAATGACCCTCTGGAGGAGCGGCCATTTGAATGTCGTAGCAATATCCTCTGCAGCACGATTACCCGGCCCCTCATATACGCGGCTCTGGAGGCTGAGAGCTACGAGTAAAGGAGCATCACAGGAAAAATAGTTGATCGAGGGTAGTGACGAGCCATGAGTAACGTCAAGGCAGATCGAATGGCACCGATGGATGTGGGGTCGAAGAATATCCAAGATGTTGTTGACGTATCTGTCTTCTTCGGGATCATCTATCTCATGAGACACTTTAATGATGTCGACATCAATCGGTAAACTTGTCGACCATTCAAAAAGTGACTGGGTGTCAAATACGTTGGCGGCCTTATCGATGAGGATTACAACGTGGGTCCAGTAGTGTGGGACTGAGGTTATGATGGACTTCCATACGTCGCAGACGGTTGCTATAGCATACGGAAACCAAGGAGGTACTGTGGAATCTTTCAGTGGTTGTGCTTTAAGATCGGCATAGATAAATTCAAAGACGATGCAAAGCAGTTCCGTGGGCATGGATGATACGTTGGCCCTCCCATTCGTGTAGGGATGATTTTCCAGGCTTTTGAGGAGAGCCTTGTTCTGTGATACAACGTTATCCTGCAGAGTACTTGCCTGTGTAATTTACTCACCATAACGAACGTATGCAAATACCTTTTAGCGCGCGCACCAACCCTCCGCCCTGATCACCACGTTGTAACCGCGTGTGGGAAAGTGGAAAAGATCTTGGTATTTTAGGATGTAAAGGACAAGAATATTGTAGTATAAGTGATGAATATGGTAACTACGTCGAGCAAGAGAAGGATGCGTAAGTCATACGAGTAACGTCGAAAATAGTCGCATGTAAAGGGGGAAAATGAAATAAAAATTCACAGTGAAAAGTAAAATGTTGCGTCCCATTTCAAAGGTATTTTATTCGATGTCTTCTTCAGTCAACGTGATGGGCGGCATAAACATTCTGTGCTTCCGCTGAGACTTTATAGGCAATGGTACGTCGTTATCATGAGATGGCATTTCCATACGAGGTGGACATACTGTCCCCTCCTTTTCCTTGCCCTTTGCGCTCCCGAAGTTGTCGCCTAGCGTCGGAGAGTTGGATAATCGAAACTTGACTCGAGGTGCGCCAACTGATCTCTCTCGGCCGGGGCGGGAGCCAGGGCGGGAAGAATCTATATCTGAGTCGGAGTCGAGTTCGGGGCCATGAGTATGAGCAAGATGATGCGCAGAGGCTGAAGCTGGCACAGCAGGGGGGTCCATACTGCCACTGACGCGGCGGTTAACATCGTCTACACCGTTTGAAGAGGATGGTTGAGTAGTGGCGTTGGCACCGCCTACTTCGAGTTCAATGGGATCAGAAGCGGAGACCCCATGCCCGCCATTTAGCTCAATTCGTATCCCAGCTTTACTGTCGACATCGATGGACGACCTCCTCAGCGGCTCCTGGTCATGGTTCGGAGTACTCTGACCCCCCAGTCGCATCACCTGCACCCTTAACTCCTCCATCTCTTCGCGCATTTTCTTCGCATTCCGCTCATGCTCCTCGTTATTGCGCTCCATCAGGCGAAGCCTCTTCCTGATCTCACCAATGCCCGTCTCCTCGTCGAGATTGTCTCCGTCCTCGCCATTATGGAAAGTTTCTCGAACAATTCCTGACGCCGACCCGGCAACGGACGCGGAACCAGAGCCAGATGCTACGGGAGATCGTTCTCTCTTCCTACCGTTTCTCCGTGGTGCTGCACTGGCACTAGAATTGGCAGCCCCGCGAGCAGTAGCAGCGAGCACGCCAGTAAGTCTAACCATAGTGTCCTGCACAATTGACAGGACCTCAGCGGCCTGAGGATTCCCTACATCCAGACCCTCGGCCAAGTCCATATCACGATCGACGTCCATCGGAGCATCACGACTCCCATACGATCCAGGCGTAGAACGATAGGACGCAGACGGGTAGTATGAGTGCTCGTAGTACCGAGAATTATATGGTGACGGCGGAGCAGCCGAAGGATAATATCGTTGAGGGCGCGAGTGGCTTGGATAGGGATGGTGACGGTAGTGAGCGGGCGTGGCGCTGCCGCGATATACATGAGGTACAGGAGGGTGCATACTGTGCCGGCGTGAACGGGCCGTAGATGCCGATTGTGATGGATGTCCATCATCATGACCGACTTGTGAATCGCCAGATTCGCTCATCTCTAATTCGTGGTCGAGGGTAGAGGAGCTCGAGCCGGGTGTCCACGCGGCAGCAGTAAGCTGATATTCCTCAATTAAGCCCGGTGGTAGGGGTGCACCAGGCAGAGGCGGCGGTCCATAGTGAGCTCGATCGAGCGAGTCAATTTGTGGGGTCTGGCGGCGGGAGGGAGTACTTGGGATAGCCTGTCTGGTCGGAGGCGTCAGGGATTTTTGGCGCTGTTGCCCTTGACCCTGAGACGCTTTTTGTGTTTGGGGTTGTGAAATCAGCTCCTTTTCAGATTCTGGGAATGAAACTGATTGAGAAACTGCAGGTGCCTTAGAAGCTACTTCCTTTGGAAGTTGTTGCGTCGCTGGTCGATCAAGTGGTACGAGCGGATGAGAAGACGATGACACAGCAATGGTTTGATCAGATGTGTGATCACGAGATTTGGATGACAAAGATTTTTTTGGCATCATCTCGGCAGGCACGTCCTTTGAGACCATCGAGCTTGTCTGAGTAGGTTGATCAAGAGAGACACTCGTAGTAGGCACAGAGATCTGCGAAGTCAACGTGGCAGCCTCCGCAGGGACGGGTGTAACCGACGAACACGTAGAGATATTTATCGAACCATCCGTATCAGCCGGGATCTCAATATTGCCAGACCGAACCGCAACAATAGGTGTAGACTCGGAGCCAGAACCAGGAGCAGAGGATGTACTAGTAGACGCAGACACAGGTGTAGCAGATGCCGTAGAACAAGCCACAGAACCTAAATCACATAAAAAAAATGCAAAAGTAAGTTAGAACCAGCTGGGCAGATGAGACGAAACGAAAAAAAGGAGCATCAATAAATAGCCAGAAGGCAGAGAAAAAAGTGTGATAAATATAATCAAATCGGCAACTTACGTTTCTTCTCCAGGTTCTGTTCCCACCTCGTTAATACTGGAGCCGGCGTCGGGGCCGGTCCATTCCCAGGTACTTGTGGCTGGGGCTGCACCCAAGGGAGATAATACGACTGAGGCGTATTCTGCGCCGCAATCCGATGTTGGTGGGTCGGCGAAGGCGGGTAGAGTATGACTGCATTGCTCTGGAACGCTGGCGGATCGTTTGTTGGCGATGTCGTGTGTGGATCCGCCTCGCCGTTGCTACTGGCGGCTGCATTATTACTGGTGATCGGAATGGAGGATGTAATGGAGACAGGAGAATGAACGAGAGGTGAGGATGTTATCGGTCCATTCCCGTTCCCATTCGTATCGTTACCAGCACCGTTCGTGGCGTTATTAACGGATGTCAGAATCGACAACACCGTTGGCGGCACAGTCGGTGTAGTAGGAGTAGACACCGTCCCATTACCCCCCATACCAGCAGGTGTATTTCCAGCCGTCACTTTCATCCTCTGACTGACCCTCGCGTCCCAGCTGCTAGTACTGGTGGGGAACCTCTTCTCGAACACGCGTTCAGCGGTCCAAGGCGGCTTAGGTATTTCTTTTTCCTTTTCCTTCTCCTTCTCCTTCTCCTTCTCCTTCTCTCCCGCCAGACCCACCACACTCGCCTGTTTCCCCGCCACCGCTACCCTCGAACCCAACGACTGCCCCGGACCCTGTAATAACTGCGTCGAAATTGGGGTAGGTGTAAAATTCGCCTTCGACGTATAGTTAACACTCGGCTCGAAGTGGCTGGGCGAGACTGGCGGAGTGAACGCCGGACGTTGGGATTGGAGCTGCGGCTGAGAGCCAAAGAAAGGCTGAGAAGGAAGAGGAGGAGGGGCCATTTCGATGTCCCCATCACTTCTTTTGTCATTATTACCACTCGTGGCGGCAGTATTGTTGGTGGGAGCGGCGTACGCAGCAGGTGAGGGTGGCGGAATGATAACCCTACCGCCACTGTTTTTCTTGCCGCGTGTGGGCTTAGGATCCGACTTTCCACGGGTCGGGACAGGCTTAGTAGATGGCACCTGAACAGACACCGCCACAGGCGTGGCGCACGAAGACCCCGGAGAAGAAGCCTTTGTAGTTCTAGCCTCAGCAGACTCAGGCGAGACAAGTGCCGACACAACCTGAAGCGCGTTATTCCTCCTTTCATGAAAAGCGGCCTGCTTTAACGCCTCCTCATCCGCCGGACTCTGCGGTTGTGCTCCAACCGTCAACAACGCAGGGTTAATACCCGGGTTCGCCCCGCCTCCAAACGTCGGCGTTGTCCCAATACGCGTAGGGGAACCATCTTTGGAAGCAGGAATAAGCAGAGCGTTCATATTAGCCTGCCTGTAATTCGCCAGATGAGCTCCAGAATTGGTATCGAAGGGGTTGAAAGGATTCATATGCGTGGAAATTGTCAGGGGAGTTGAAGTCGGCTTGCTAGAAACTATCGATGTTGCTGTAGGAGCACCAGGTGCGGCAGGAGGTGTAATGGCGTTGCTTGTAGTGCCGCTGATGCCGCTTCCCACGCTCCCACGCCCACCCTGACTCTGTCTTGTTGGTGAATCTGAGCCACCCAACATAACGATATCGCCATCTGCGTCCCTCACGGGCCCAATGCCAACGCCAACAGCCTCCATCCTCTCCACCTTTGCCTCCTTTTCCATCCCCATCGTAGCAGTAGCCGCAACGCTCGCAGCTACACTCGAAATGGATACACCTGCACCAGCACCCGCACCCGCAAGCAGCTCAGGCGAAGTCGGATACGTGAACCCAGCACTATTCAGTAGCTCATCGTCCAGATCCAGATCCTCATCTCCACTCCCAGCCGGAACACCTACGCTCGAGTCCACATCCATAGGCACCCCATCCCGCCCGTTCCCATTCTCATTCGACACCCCACTCGATGTCAATTTCCAAGGCGGCAACTCCACACCACCCGCACCACCTTTAACAACGTCCATCACCGCTGCCTCCGGCCCCTCACGCGTCTTCGCTACCGGCCATAGCTGGAAGAACTCGGCGATGCGTTGGCCGGAGGTGTGGTTTACATTGTAAGTATCCCACTGAGTCTGTGCCGCGTTGTCTCGAGCGGGGAGGAGGTAGGGGTGGGTGTCGTATGTCGCCGGTGTTGGTGTTGGTCGCGCTGGAGCTGGGGCGTCAGCCGGGAGGGTAATTACCTGGGTTTGGGGGGCTGGGGCTGCGGTTGCGCTTGGTGCTGACACTGGTGCTGGGGGTGCAGTCTAAAAATAATTTAATTACATGCACTTCCAAATACAAATCAAACAACTTACCCCATTATTATTATTATTAGCCGTACCCATACCCAAGATCGAAGCCGGAATCTTCGGTGTCGGTAATTTAGACGTAACCTACCCACAAAAAAAAATATTTATCAGTCAAGTTTCACCACCCAAGAAAAAAAGAAAATACAAATAACCATAGGAGGAGTAGAAGTCGCATCCAAAACAGGTGTCCCCATCAACGAAGGTGGCGAAAGAAGCGAAGGAAGCGGTGACAACGAAGGAAGCCGCGACCACGAAGGAAGCGGCGTCAAAGAAGAAAGCGAGAACTCCACAGATGGAGCTACAAGTTGAGGCTGGGGCGCAAGCACCGGAACTGGAACTGCATTCTGCTTTTGCTTTTGCTTTTGCTTTTGCGTTGGCGTAGACGTACCCGATCCTCTCTTTACCACCGAAGCCACAGGCGTAACCGTCCCCGATCCCGACCCTGATCCTGAAGCCATAGTCACATTCCCCTTCATCACCTTCCTTAGCCCCGCCGCAGTCCCCCTCGGTAACCGATACTCCTCACCCGAACTCAACGAACTCAAACTCGAAGACGAATCACCTCCTCCGTCTGCCCCTTCGTCTTCGCTGCTAGAGCTACCGCTGCTCGTTGCGGAAGATAAGGGGGAGGAAGAGGTATCCGAGGGTTGTGATTTCCTCTTCCTCGTCTGCTGCTGCGGCTGCTTTACCTGGCTCTGACTCTGACCCTGGCCCTGCGTTTGTGCCATTCTCTTCTTCGTCCCCACCGCAGACACCGACGCCGAAGCCGAAGCCGAAGTCGAAGCCGCCGCTGACACCTCCCTCGACCCCGACCCCGTCCCGGACTCCCTAGCACTCGCCCTAGCAAGCTTCATCTTCTCCTCCCTCTCCCTCCTCTCCCTCTCCCTCCTCTCCCGCTCCCTCCTCCGCCTCTCCCACTCCTTCTCCGCCTCCCTTTCTTTCTCGTATTCGTCCTCCCTGTCTCGGTAGGACGTGGCCATGGCGGAAGCGTATAGATGGGGAGGCCCGACGGAGCGGGTGGTTGCTCGGTGGGAGGTGGGTGGGTGTCTGTTGGGGTTTTGGTGAGACGGTGAGTTAATTTTTTAAATTAGGAATTAGGAATTGGAGAGGGGGGACGTACCTCCGAGAATTCGGATTTGATCCAGAGGCGGAGATGATGGCAGCGGCTATAGCAGCATTCGATGGTCGCCCGGGTTTCGATTTCTTCTCTCTGTCGGTACTCTTCACCTTTTCTTTCTCTTTCTCTTTCTCTTTCTCTTTTTCTTTCTCCTTGTCCTTGTCCTCCTTCACTGTCGCCTTCAACTTCTCCTTCCCATTCGCAACATTCCCCTTCTGCTGAGGCTTTTCGTCTCGACTCTTACTCTTACCCCTCCCACCCGTCTTCCCACCCATCTTATCTTTTACCTTTTCCTTCGCCTTAGCCGTCTTACCCCTCCCTCTCTCCTCATCTTCCCCATTCTCCTTATCCCTTCCCTTCCCTTTCCCGTTCTCGTTTTTGGCATTACCATTGTTATCGGAGGTAGGAGGTGGAGGAGGGATCCACATCATGTGCCCGTCGGCGTCAGGGCCCAGTCCACGCGTGAGAACGTCGAAAGAGAGACCGTTTGCGCATTCTTCTTTTGTTAGGTGGAAGCCTTTGTGGCCTTTTAGGACGTATCGGGCCCAGTCTGTGAGCAAATACGTGTGTCAGAAATGTGAAAATGTGCATCGAAAGGCGCATATAAGCGCTGAAAACATCCATATAAGCGTCGAAACCGTCCATATAAGCGTCGAAAATACGCTCGTATGCTCCAAAAACACGCATATACTCACCTTTTCTAAGCACATCCTCTTCATACTCCTCCTCCTCAAACTCCAACCAAAAATCCCTCAAAAACTCTTCCCTATTAACCAGCCATCTCCTATAATACCTCGTCAACGCCCTATCAAACGGCGGACACCTCCACATCCTATCCATCCCTCCTGCACTCCCCTTCATCGCCTCCCTAGCCCTCTCCAAAAACGTACTACACAACCTCGACACATGCAAAATATCCCACCTATAGTCCTCCCATTCCTCCTTTCTGGAGGGACTGGTCATGACTAGTTTGAGACTCTCCCACTGGAACTTCATGGCGAACATCAAAGGTAATCTGTAGCCTTTTGGGACGATAACGGGGGAAGAGGGGCCGGAGGGGGAGATGGATACCCAGACGTCGGTAGCGGGAGAGGAGGATCGTGGGGGGACGGAGAAGGCGTGGGTGATGAGGTGGGTGATGATGGTGTCTTCGTCCCAGGCGGGGCGGATGTATTCTAGCTCGTGGGGGTGGCGCCAGGGTTCGGAGGGGAAGGGGAGGATGACCGGTGGAGGGCGTGGGGGGGCGATGCGTGGAGTGGGAGGAGCGAGGGTGGGTGGCTTGTCTTGCTCCAGTTTGATTTGGTTCGGGGTGACGAGTGTTCCGGCCGTAGAGGCGGGCTGGATCTTGGAGGTGGGCTGGGCCATGGAGGTGAGCTGGACTTTGGAGGTGGGCTGGGTCGTGAGAGGCGGAGGCGGAGGCGTGGGGGCGTGGGATATGCCGAGACCTTGACCGGCTGGGAGCGGGAGGAGGGGCGTCATCGGCTGTGGCTGTTGGGGCTGGGGGGCCATGATGACCCCGACTTGAGCGGGTGCGAACTGCGGCTGCTGCTGCCCACCAGCGCCCGTAGCCTGAACCGAACCAGGTACGGGCCGAGAGACGAGGACCACCTCTGGTTTAGGTTTGGTAACGACTTTACGTGGGGACGCGGGTACGGGAGTCGGTGCCGATGAGGGTGTCAGCGTCGTGGACGGTGTCGTGGAAGAATTAGAAGTGGAAGTAGTAGTAGTAGTAGTGGGAGTTGGAATTGCAGTGGCCGTCGTCCGTGCTCTTGGGGTCATACTCAGACTCACAGCGCCAACCATCGTCGTTACTGGCGGGCGGTTCGGGCGACGGCGCAGACGGCGGTCTTGCGAGCGAGTGGCCGGCGTGGTGGGGGCCAATGGAGACTTTCAAGTGCTTTAGTGCGTTGTGTGGTGGCCGTCGACAGCGCGTGGAGTCCCCAAAGAGCAAACAAGTTCAAGCTCTTTGATTTTTTCGCTTTCTTGGACGGACGACGAGTAAGCGTGTGTGTTTGAATTGAAAGATCAACTTGGAGCCGAGAGTCCCAACTCTTTCCCCCCAAACTAAGGCACCAAACAATGTCAATCACAACAATTTTCCCTGACCTGACCCCGGCCCTGGGCTTTTCCCCCTCCCCCAAATATTTCCCCACGGGTACAGAGCACGGACTATATAGCAGAGTTCAGTTGCCTCGACCGCCCTTAGTAACTAGTAACCCTCGAAGACACCCTCAGATTTTTTTTTTGATCTGATCTGATCTGATGGGCTCAGCACTCTTACTATTAGATCCCCACCACCTTTCCCTTCGTTCCAGCCGTGTAAGAATTCCAAGGTATTTCGTCAACCGGTGGGCAGCTGACTGCGTGCCCAAACACTCCGAGCCCGAGAGGCCGCGTCATCATTACGACGGTACTTGAAAAATTCCTGGCTTTGTCATCATCCCTAAGCCCTCAGCCTTTTCGTCAACATTCCTGCCATGGCCATATGACACGGTGCCACTGACTACTTTCGTATCAGTAGTAACCGTTGCTCTAGACTCGAGCCCGCGTTCCATTCGCTTCCATTGTTTCCCATTAATCTTACTCGAGTTGAACAACAGCTGCTGTTGTTGTTCCCTTTGTTATAAAACACCCTTTCACCGTGAAGGAAGCTCGTGTAATGTTCCCTTTCATAGCACGCTAAGTCCCCGTTATCACCCGCAAATGTAATCAGTGTTCGTACATAGTCCAACTTTGACGCACATGACGTCTAGTCGAACAGCTGGTATCATTCTCAACACTTTAATTTTACTTCAAACGGCCATTCTCCCCGTCACATTTTATGCAGACGAGTGCAGTGTACGAATTCACTCGTTTTAAAGGGAGGGGTATGTCACTGTGGGATTCAAGGTCGAGATGGAACTGTGGGGATGGTTAGAGGCGGTGAATTCGCGCCCAAAATTGCAAACTCCTTATAGCTACAAGTCGCCTTTCCCATCATCAATCCATATGTAATCCATCATGAGCACTGCGCACAGAAGTTTCACCAGATCAAAAACAATCCCATCCATATTCACACAACGTGAGATCAACGTGTCCCCTCCCAATTGGCCACACCCAAACTTTCTCCAGCATGCTTAATACGCGTGGTCGACATTCAACTGACAGCATGTTTTGATCGCCTACGCGGGTATTTATTTTTACCGATTATTCACGGGTGTTGGTGGAGGCAGGCGTCTTGTTCACTCAAGCAAGTATTCTTAATCCGTGCTTCCCTTCAAGAAAAGTATTCCTGTACCCTAACTCGGTTGTTTTATAGACATCAATTACTATCTACTTTAATTACTGCCTTTTCGCCGTTGGGGCGGACTCGGAAACGTGCCAGTACATTTTGGCTGACCTAGTGATGGCCGTGAAGATGAATTCACAAGACGAGAGGCATGTAAGATACCATAGGGATACTCCTAACGCGTCCCCCAAAAAACGTACCGGTACCACTGCGATGGACTTCGTGAAGATGACTACTCCTGAGGCCTCCAAGACATCACAAGAATATCCCTAATGCGTCTGCAACCTGGACTACAACTTAAAAACCGCCCCTATTCACCCCCGACCCACCTCCACATTCAACTAACATCGCCCCCGCCCCACCCCATCTAATAGGAGATCCTCCAAACACCATAAATACCTCACCCACCAGTCCTCTCAACCCCACACCTTCCTCGAATCTTACCACCCCGAACAAAAACCACAATCATGTGTTCCCCATCCACCCCCACCACCCGGCTCATTCTCACCCTCACCCTCCTTCTCACCTCCGCCCAATCCCAAGCCCGCCAACTACTCCTCTCAAACAACTGCCCTTCCCCCGTCACCCCCTACATCAACGGCTCCCCCCTCCCCTCCCTCCCCGCCCGCGGCGGAACACACACAGAGGAGGTGGAGAGGGATTTCAGCGGGTTGGTGTATACGGACGCTAACGGTGGGTCGAGAGGCGGGAACGGAGTCTTGGGGGCAGCGTTTCATGGACATGTGAGTGGTTGGTTGTGCCTTCGGAGTGGATTCATGCTAATGGGATGGGATTGGATGTACGCATACAGTTCGATTATTATTACCTCCTTACAGATCCAAAAGGCTCTAACGTCGGTATGAGCATCCTTCCCTTCACCGCACCCGTACGTCACCTCTCCACCCTCTATCCTCGTTTCCTGTGCCCAACTTCATCACAGAACGCCAACTTCTGTACCCCCGCAACCTGTTCCTCCCCTCCGTGTAGCTCAAACACCACACTCACCTACCCGCCCGCCCAGTTCCCCATTCCTTCGAGTAAGGCACCACGGCCCCCGTTGTACGCATGCCCGAGCACAAGGGGGTATACTATCACATTTTGCCCCGGCGGGTCATTCCCCACTCCTCTCCCACCTCCACCCGCCACAGCAGGACTCTCGATTCACCCTAATTACCACTCCGGGAAATGCCTGGACGTGAGAGGCGGGGAAATGAGGAATGGGGCGAACGTTCAGATGTACGCGCCCCACCATCCGCTAAGCGTTTCGAGTGAGGCTGACAAGAATGGCTTTTCTTTTTCGTAGATACGATTGTAACAACTCCCAAGCCCAAAAATTCATTCTCACAAAGTATAACACCCACCTCCGCGTGGCGGGTACGAATTTCTGTCTTGACGCCGGCTCTCGTACGTCCACCATTCTCTCATCCACACCCGTTACTTTCCGTCCTCATTTTATACCCTTACTCCTTCATATAAAGGTCCAAAAAACGGTACCCCGATGAAGCTGTGGACCTGCTATGATGGCCTTCCCGCCCAACAGTGGTTCTATACCGCGGATAATAGGATTGCTCTTGCTGGGACGGGGATGTGTCTGGATCTTAGGATGGGGAGGTCAGGGAATGGGAATGTTGTTCAGATATGGAAGTGCGGGGACGGGGATAGGAATCAGATTTGGACGGTGTAGAGGGGGAGTGACGGTGTATCATTGAAATGTATGGCGTATGATGTCGATAATAACGATCGAAATTCAGGCCATTTAGTGTTCACGTTCTGAGGGATAATCTTCGATTAATCAAATCATGGTTGAAGCTATCCAAACGTAGGGTCCAAACTCGGCACGAGGTGCAGGTAGTTAGGTATTCATGGAAACTTTCGATGTAAACATGAATCGAGGAAGAGATCAGGTGTCTGGATATCTGGGAGTACTATTTGGTACCGTCGTGCAGGTCTGGAAACCTTGCGAAGCTGGTGGTGTGAGGGCCATTGTAGTCGTATTTGGGGTATGAGGGTCCGGCGATGTCAAGACTTGGGACTGTCCTTGTCTGTTCTTTCGTCCACAGAGATTCGTACTCAAGTAATATTTTGAATTCCCCATACGATTGCAACCTCAACTATTGGGGATGTGTTAATGATTTCGTCGAGAATAGAGAAATTCGAACAATAAAAGTGTCGTGGATCTCAATGGTTTTTAACGGCCTTGAGCCATCATTGACATGCGGGTCCCACAAATTGGGTTTGGAGGGCGTATCGGACTGATTATGGTGCGAGAAGAGACACCCTTGATGCTTACATTAAGAAATAAAGTGCATAGTACACATCAGACATATCAAGGAGGGTAGCACGGACCAACAGTAAACGGGTTTCAACTTTCATAAGAAAAAACACCTGGTTGAGTGCCGAGTACTATCAGTTGCAAAATAAATCATAACAACAGAGGGCTGATACATACTTTTTCTGGCTTGAAGTATCAAACAGTAATCGAGGGCTTCTACTGGATGCGAAACATCATGGTCGCTTGTCCAAAATTCCCAGTTGAGCAGACGAATTGCAGCCAGAAAGCATAGGTGTGCGGTCACATGATGGGTGACGCGTCGGAAAATATCAGAAAGACGTTGAAATTTGTTGAACTGGTTGCTGGAGTGCAGTC
>JABCKU010000213.1:0-24046 GCA_018221655.1 Myochromella boudieri | reverse complement strand
GTGATAAGATTCTCATCCCTACTCATTCAGATTTTGTGTCACCCATTCCAGCCCTACTCTCACATCCTATCCCTACACCACCCACCTTAGCCCATCCCTACTCATCCCAGCCCTACCCACCCAGTTGGCTCAACCCTAGGGCCAGCCCTACGTCCAGAAAAACATCCCCATAACCCTAATCGTCGAATCGGAAATCATTTTACCTGAACCATTGAATGCGCCAAAAACAAGCGATCTGAAAGCACTCAGGATTGGTGTAATTGATGGCCAGGTGAATCATGCTAGTTTTGGACCACATACGCTGTGATAAAGTCTGTATCCTGGAAGCCTAGAATGCCAAAATTTCGGAAGCCGAGTCGAGCGGACTTGTTAAAAGAGATGAGTCATCATTTCATGTGAACGCGACGTGTCATATTCGAATGCCTGGCCACATACATCGCACCATTGCCAGTCTTCGTCAGACATCGCCGCGCTTTAATAAACTCCTGAAGATAACAAAAAACGTTGTGGAAATCTTGTACGTCTACCTCCCTTTCCTGCGGCTCTAATTCCAGTCTGATCGCAAATCGAGCTAGGTTTTTTCAGTGACGTGGCTGCTCGTACGTTCCCTACTTCATCTTACTGCCGTTGTTCATGCTCATGGGAAATGGCTAGGTTTCAATATGGTTTCCTACATCCTCTGCAGTTTTCGGTTACCCGCTTTACCCGCTAGACCTCGTATTCGCGCACCGCCCTACACCATAATAGCCGCCTACACAGCCGTAGCTCCACTACCCCCCGTCGACATCATCTCAAGCACCATGCCCCCCCATCGGCAGCCATCCTCGGTGCCCCTTCTATACTGGTATCCGATTCTGCCGCAGCCAATATGGAGTCTTGCAGCCTACAAGGACGGTATTTTTCCCCGAGCCAGCATGGCCGAGATGAGGCCGTGGATTTCGATACCTCCCTGCAAATAGATTGTAGCCGCAGTTTCGCCTCCCCACCCACACCACGCTCTCCTCCTAATCTCCATACGCCCTCGATGACGCAGCCTATTTCCTCCATGTCAACCCAAGGTTCAGTGTCATCCGCCTTGAGCATGGTGTAAATTACCCGAGCTACGTTTACTCTCGGCGTTCACGGCCTCGCTTCCGTTTGCCCACTGGATCATGATCACGATTTTTAGCTCGTCTGGGACGAGTTCTTGACAAGTGCGGTGCTAGCGGAAGGTTGGATGGATACAGATGTGATACGAGAACATGTTTTGCTCTCTTTAACTCTGAGATGAAGGTACGTTCCCCATCCCTGCCCTGCCTTCACCTGGCTTACTCCATGATGTAGCGCTCAAGTTATACTGTATGTACTCCACCTGTACCCTCCTCGGCATCGAAATCGCCTGTGGCCCGTATGCTCAGGATAACTTGGGCTGGCACCCAAATCGGATAGTTGGATGACGGCGGCAGTTCTAGTGGTAGAGCCCGCTGATGGGAGATGGGAGACAGTATAGGCTCAACGGCTCAACGGCCCCCGGCTACTGCCCGGCCCCCAAGATAACGGTGTGTTTCTTCTGACCACGACATTGCTTACAACACCTCACATGCACGAATCAGGCCCAATATAAGCATTTCCGGCTGACACCCACCAGTCCTCTGCAAACGGGGTGCCTCAGATCTAATGAGGTGGCTCCCGGTTGTACGTCTGCTGTTGCTCACCGCCCGACAGTGCACCAGGCTGCATCGGGGTTTACTATGATACTTACTACCCACATGTTTTCGTGGGTGTGTTGCCCATGGCCCAGCTTGCCTGATTTTTTTTTTCATTTTCGCTCCTCTCCTGTTACTTCGGCTTCATCCAGTGCAGCCCGCTTCCTTTAAGTCTATCCTTCGATCTTCGTCACGCTGCGAATTTGGAGCCCATGCCCTATCGAGTCGCGAATAGCTGCGTCGACATGGGGCATGTGATAGGAGGAAAGATCTATTGCCAGCGTGCCTACCAACCGCCATGCGTAGTTCCTTTCCTCTTTGTTCTTTTCTTCTTCGGCGAATCGCCTCCGCCCCCATGATTATCGTGCGAGAGGTGTGGGGCATGGTGCTTTCCTGTGTGAGCATGTTACAATTGGATCATTGTATCTTCTTTTCTCTCAGCCTCTTCGTGTAGGGCGAAGCGTTGTACCTATCCTGCTTTCTTCGGTGCTTGACCATTATACCTACTTTCGCCGCTGTTTCCAGATTATTGTTCTCGAATTGTGATGTCGGCTCCGTGTTTCGACCCATAAACTTCAGACCCAGCGACCAGCATACTCAAGTTGGACCTATGCTTTAGCTAGATAGGTTTTGGCATATGTAAACTGCATGGGCAGGCGGTTCACTCACATCTTTACCAAGTTACTTGAACAGGGCTTCCTACCTGATACGCTCGTCTCACGATGTTCGCCTTTACATAATTATTATATATTCGATTCCCCTTACTTAACCTCTTGAGATGCATGAGAAGGTTACTTATGCAGGTGCTCGAGGACGCTTTCACTTCATATACTTCTACCTATTGTGCCTCATAGCTTACTGGTTGGTACAGTAGTAGTTTCGTCATATTGTTATCGTTACCCCCCGATAAGTCGCAAGTTGTTCTTTGACTCGGCTAGCCTGTCCTGCTGTGAATTCATCCATACATGCGTCGTCCGTATAATCCATGAAGTTGTCTGAAAAAACCTATTAGGTGTGCAGAGCCCAGAATCATATCTTACGACGTACGGATGGGATCGACGCCCCCGCCAGGACAGCTATCAGCACCGACGGGACAGCCGAAAGTTGGGGCTGACTCCGCAGGGGTGTCGTCAACGCGATCACCTTTTTTCCCATCGCAGCCTCCTTGGAAGGTATGGTAAAGGCCGACCCAATGCCCAGCCTCGTGAGTCAAGGTCTAAAAATTCCTTTTAGTAAAGTGCAGTGACACTAGTTGGGAGCGACGAACGTGTCCAAGATTGTACGGTGCTGCCGTTCCCCCAGGAACAGAAGAAAATAAGATAACGACGCCATCGTTGAAGGTATGGTTCGCATAACTTGATGGGAATGTTGAATATCCCAGTAAACCTTCACCAGGACCCGAATTGAAACTGAATGACATGTTCTGAGTTCGTTATACGGAGCATTGACTGACACTGACGTACCCAACACTGTAAACGTTGAGGTCAGCTGCACCACCTTGGCGGAGCTGTTCCTTCATCTTCTTCTGCTGTCTTGTCCCAGGAGCAGCCTTGTTGAACCAACCAGGTTTGACCGTGCGAGTTGTGTTTGCCAATATCCAGTGTATCCCTACATTCGCATACGCTTTGTTGATAACAGCGATCTGATCAATGATCTGGGAGTTCCTAGCGGTATGTGGATCAGTTAGGTATGTACTTGATCAATCGAGATTATTGACTTACGGAATGCTGCCACCTTCCAAGGTCGAATTTTCGCTAATAACGTGCCAGTGTACCTGCACATTTCGTGTGAAGGATTTCAAATAATTAGATATGCGGAGTTGATCATACGTTCAAAGTCGTTTTGGTAGCTGCAAACGACGCAGCCGAAGTCTTCTTTTTGGACGCGAAATCTGCTTCCATTAAGGCAACCTCGTCATCGCTCGGTACAGTCCCACAAACTCTAGTAGAATATATAACCCTCAGTCATCCCCACAAATGTAAGATAGACAGAAAAATGCACCTTCTGGGAGAAACTGTGGGTATTCCAAGGACAGAACCAGCACCAAGTAAAAGTGTGAGAGCGATTGATACGAGCATTTAGGGGAGGAAAGACGCTGTCAATTGCCTTGACATAAACCCCATCTTATATTTGTGGGCAATACAACGACATGATGAAGCGGCGTTTAGCGACTAAGCAGATAATGCGACGGGTTCAGGCGGCATGTGGTACGCATGACCTTCCATCCGACGCTGCCTGATGCCAGGACACGAATAACTGAACCGGCCTCGTGGTGTGAGAGTAGAGGTTGATAGGCAACAGTGAGAGGCTAGTAATGCGCCGTCCTTGATGGTTACCAGGTTGAGGTCCCCTGTTCCAGTACATGATGCTGATATAACTGCTCTGATTTTGAGACTCCGAGGCTCGTCAGTCCAAGAAAAACGACATTGCCCAACGCACTGATATGGAATGTGCGCCAAATGCTATCGAATGGTGATCTTCAATCATGAAATCCGCATGGGTGGGCAGTTCGAAGCGGATGGCACATTGATGATGTCAATCTAAAATTGACGGACTCGATCTTGTCGCCTGTCAAAATTTGGGCATTTCAAGAGCAGCATACGACCTACCTGTCCCATTATCTGACCTCCAATAATGGCATGTTCCAGAATACATGGAACTCAAGTAATATCAGGATCATTGTTGAAGCTTCAAGGTCGAAACTCCGAAGAAGTCTGATTCATGATATGTCAGAGATAAGATAACGGCTATCCGATTGAGCCTTTTACATCAGGTAGTAACGCACAACATCCAAACGAAATTTTAAACCATATCTTATTGTGCTCCAAAGTCCAGAATTTTTAGATGATAACATCTCGGTACGTAGCCAACTGTTCCCGAACGCGGCCTGCCTGCACAACTGTGAAATCCTCCATACAGGCGTCATCACTGTAATCCATGAAATTATGTTAAACGAGGAAATATTAGACTTAAAGGTGAAGCAACAGAAAGAGACGAACGAATAGGGTCAACGACTCCACCAGAACAAGTATCCCTTCCAACTGGACAGCCAAATGCAGGCTCAGATTCGGGGGCTGTGTCCGCAACAGAGTCACTACTACCAGAGCAGCCACCTTGGAAAGTGTGATAAAGGCCAACGCAGTGTCCGACCTCGTGGGTGAGTGCCTATCAAAAGCCCGTGCCAGGAAGGTGGAAACGTTAGAAATAATAAACATCGGCTGACGTGGCCCAAGTTGTACAGGGCTGCGGTGCCCCCAGGAACTGATGAATAAAGAATGACAACCCCATCGTCATACGAAGCACTTTGATAACTGGAGGGGATTCAGGCGAAGGTTGAATATCCAAGGAGCCCTGCACCTGCACCAGAGGTAAAACTAATCAATCCTTTGAACGTCTGCATCACTTGAAATGGTTCCGCATACCCTAGGGCGCATCATGATATCAGAGGGTTCCGTAAACGATGTACGTGATATTCACCTTTGTGTATAGGGCGCTTCAAGTACAGACCTCGCGCCGAAAACCAATGTCACAGTAAGTGAGGCGAGCATAGTAGAAATAGTGGTACATACTCCCTGGATCGACACGCTTATATAGAACAGAAAGTCGTCTGTGACGTGGGATCAGAATGAGGATCACAGTGAACCGATGAATAACTCACGTACTCCATTACATTCCGCCAATATCCGCGGGGACTAACAAAGTGGCAATAATTCTCCTACACAGGTACAATGAAAGCCAAGATGTCGCCCCCTAATATGCCAATGGAAAAGATGTCAACCAGCTAGGTGTCATTGGACGGCAAGTGGCTACTCCTGTGTCTTGTATGGGTTCGTATTATCTGCGCTCATTTAAAGGGAATAGCGTGAAAATCGGACTTTCAAGAAAAATGCATACATTGTTACGAGTTAATACTTCCCTTGTGGAAACGGACGGTTTGTGCATGGTTCACGTTAAAGAATTGCTCGGTATGCTGTTTAGGTTTGATGCCAAACTTAAACAGTAGTCCACCAGCATGACCGAGGGATCTTCTACCGTAGGTCGAGAACGACGCCGTTTCTCGGTTCCTATTCAACAGAAATTCGCGAGGTGCGACTGAGGCGAAAGAGCTTGAAGCTAAAAGATAAACCGCGGAAGGGTAACTTACTTTATATCAGTAATACCGTATTCAACAAACTTATATCAGTTCTGCTAGACTGAAGGACTCGATGTGTGTTTGTAAGATGCCACTATTATAAATGAGCGAGGACATTGATGAGTGTCCAGAAGAACAGTAAACGAAGCCTGGTACCACAAACTTTGGAGCATATCTGTGGTTCGCAGGATAGTTCGCAGCCTCTGCCATACACGCTCCCTCGAAGAAATACATTCGTTGTATTCGGATACTAATTACAATGGGGGGCAGGATGAAGCACATCATGCGAGGCTACAAAAAATACATACATCCATACCAAAATGTACACTACCATTGTCGATGGCGTCTTCTCATCAATGTGTCTGATAATGAGGGCGTCGAGCGCATTACTTCTGGTGCTCGACGGGGCACTGATGGCGTAAGGGGACGACATGACACTGGGATCACAATGGGGACAGGTTAGCGCATACAACGACCTAAACGATGATGTGGCAGACTCACAAGTTGCTTCAAGACTTCCCTCTTCACTCCTCGCTCGGCGCTCAGGACATAAAAGGCGACACTGTCAAGCCAACAACGCAGGAACGAATATTATGCCCCTTATAGTGAGCGGGACTGGGTGGAATGGTGGCTGAACGTACCATTGTCTCTCCTCATCGGGGTCTGCTGAGTGTGGTGACTGCGGCAAGTCGTGGCCAACTCCGGCAATCAAATCTTGTTTATGATGAGCAGAATTAACGTTTGGTACTGCACAGTTACCATCAAAGCCACCTCGGCACAAGCCGTGCCACCCCCAAAGCCACGCCTGAGCGCACACTCCCAAAAAGGACATTTGTGCGCCCCTCATAGCTTCTTTATTTGTTTACTTACGGCCTGAAGTAGTATCCCCTCGCACGCTACTAGATGACTGGCCGCATTTCCACAACATTTGAGTATGATGCTGCAAACCTGTTCACCTCCTGTGTCGGACAAGTAAAAGTAGCTCTCCTATGTGAGTTATGTATAATACTTGCCGCTTATTACACTTTCCTGTTCTTAAGATACGTAACTCATTAACGTTACTTCCAAGCCACTAATTGTGCTCATGTTTGAATACAACCACCGAAGACGCTGTTTAATTGTAGGTTCAGAGCAACTCTACATACCGAGTCATAAACATTTTCTTTCGCATAGTACTAATGCACTTCAATATCTTTGTAAGTTCAAAATCGGTTTTGAAGATGTCAAGTTAGTGTTGACGTCATTGCTGCGCCAAGTGTGTATAGTATCGGGCACAAAAATATCCCTGGGCGCCATTCCTCGTAAGAGGCGCCGTGACACTTATGCCGTTGACATCGTGGGTTTTCATACTATACTCGTCAGTTAAACCTGCCACTGATCATCACTATATGCACCGAACAGCCTCACCTACCGCTGTCGTTGTCAATACCTTGATTTCTAGAATCTTCTCAGGCAGCGCCGGTCACCACTTTCAGTCTCGATATTACAACTATATCGACAGCCCACATGAGTGGAATGATAACCCCACTACACATCGTCGATATCAGTCGACCGTTGATGACGACCAGCAACGATGCTCTACCCGCGGAAGTTCTGGAACAAATATTCTTGAATTTCGTCGAGGAGGAAATCTTACCTCCTACTAAACCCACACTTCTCACCGTTACCCAAGTCTGTCGCTTCTGGAGGGAAACGTCCTTAGGAAATCCCCGGTTATGGCGCTCAGTTTCCATCAATTTAAAGGATGCGTATCGCTTGGAAAGAATAATGACGAGACTTTCTGATATGTGGTTTTCAAACGCGCAAGATCTCCCATTGGCACTCACGATATACTGCCCCAGCCCGGACTACACTTCGCCCCATGTAGCAGAACTCCTCGATCCGTTACTCCCGCATTTCCGTCAGTTTCAAGAGCTCCATATCGCGGCATATAGTATTTCAACGCTCACCACCCATCCTCTCTCAGCTGGCGATTTCCCATGCCTAGAATCCTCATCACTTATTCTTCCCAAAATCCAGATTTGGCAGAGTTATTCGTTTGCATTTCCCTGGAGTCAACTCGCTCATTTAAAGATATCACAAATTCTACGAACTGATGCCTTTTTATCCATATTCTTTCAATGTCTTCGCCTGGAGATAGGCTGTTTCAGGATCAGGACGGATGTTCGTGGGACCTCCCCACCTCAGCATGTCACGTTTAAGCACCTTTCATCACTTGCGATCACATACTATCGCACCCGTCTAGATATTGGGCACCTGAGCAACCTTTCCTTTCCCGCTCTCCGTGACCTGTCTTTGGACACTGTTAATTGTGGCACTGAAGTCAACGAATTTCTGTGCACATTCCGAGGCAATACCCTACGACGCCTTTGCCTAGCAGGTGTACGGGTGAAATCCGATGTATTAAAACATTTTCTTTCTACCTGTGGGATGTTAGAGGAGCTTCGAGTTCACCTACCTCTGTATGGAAAGGCGGTCTTCCCAGACATCCGAACTGGCTTGGAGGCATCGAGATTGCCACCCCACGTACCTCTCGCCCTCACCTCCTTTATTACCTGCATCCCTACAGCGGATTATTTCGACATTGACTATGAATTTGAACAAGACCGACTTTCCATCCCACAAGCAGTCCTCGTTGCAGAATTCCTGATATGGTGGTGTGAATACCCAACGCATCCACAGCGGGGAAAAGTGGCTACAGTCTTCTTTCAGGCTCAAAACTACGGCAAGTTCAAAACGGAGGACCGTGACCTGACACAAATTGCGATGGAGAAGACCAGGTCTATACTGCGTAGCCGGATCCATGATGTGGAAACTTGCACGGATGGGCTACTATTGGATACGAGAACGTCGAAATTTCACTTTGATAAGAGCCCTGTAGTTTGAAAGGTGAACGATCGGATTCTGTAAACATGTACAAGATTTGTAGACCTCATCGATAAGGATCCCTTGATAAGATAAAAAAGGATCATGATTATGGTGATTCAGTGCCATTCAAATGGGCCTCGAAGCATCACGTCCAAACCGTCGTGCTCTTCTCACGCTCACTTCCTTCATTACGTGCATCCCTGCCACGGGATTTGGCGTTGACATCGAACCGGATGAACAACATGCGAGTCTTCAAGTTATCCCGATTCCCTCAGTATCTTGCTCTGACGGATTTCTTGATATGGTGGAGCGAGGTCCCAATGCGCCAACAGCAAGTCAAGCAGGCGACTGTGTTTATACGAAGCGATACATCCGATGACGATGACTGTGACTTCCCTGCACAAATTGCGGTGGAGTTAATTAGATCCATGCTACTCGGCTATGTTTATAATATAGACACTTGCCCAGAAGGGTTGAGTCTCTGCGTACACGGTTTGTCCGCCCAGGACCAGAGCATAATTAGCCACGTAGTATCACAGGACTAGATCGCACCATTGTAGACGAGGCCCAAGAATACTAGGAGCAACGAAATAATAACTAGAATTATAGTAAAATGTACCGTATTGTGAACATGATGTGAACAAGTGATATGCACAAAAAAAGGTCCAGTTGCAAGCTCCCCAGCAGTCTCACCAACGAGGGAGAAAGAATGACGATACAATACAAGACAACAGGAATGCTGTATAATATAATATATATGCATGCGTCATAGTACGAACTCATAACCTGCGTAAGTACACACAATGGGTCTGGGTGGGTAGGTGCAAAGTCTGGGAGGAATCATTCATAACTGGGTGGGAGATGTTGATGTAAATAGTTACGATGGTTGGCAATGTAGGTATGGATGTATATGGGTAGATGTATTGATGGACGAGACGTAGTGCAGCGTTACATGGATAGCAAGAAATCAGCTGATAGGATCTATATTGGAAGGGCCAGATGGGAGGCGGCGACGAGAACAACGGCGTCGGGACAGAGGGAAGGGAAGGCACCAGTAGCCCCAGTATCTCGAAGCATCGTCGTACCTTTAACCTAGCACCATATCACTCTCCTCCACGGGTGACCTGTACCCGGCCGCCCCAGTCGCCTCCTGCCCCCACCTCCGCCTACCGACCCCCGATCCCGGACTAGGCACAAACGTCTGGTGTGCGGGCACGTACTGCGACTGCGTTTGAGCCTGCGCCTGCAGTAAAGGATTCGCCACCGATCCAGCGCCTATAGCAAACGCCCTTGGAGGTGGGAGACGTCCATGACCGGGCCCATGAGGGTACAGTGCACTGGGCATCCCCGGACCCGACGGCCTGACATCTGAAGCGACGCCGCCCATGATCGTCGCACCCGTAACTGTTTCTGCTCTACGCCGTCCACCACCGCTGTCACCATACACATCGAACGGAACAAGGGCCGCTTGTGGACGAACTCCACGTGAAACGGTAAGTCCTGCTGGCACCCGGGAGACAGGTGTTCCTATAGGCATGATTGGTTGCACTGCGGGCTGGGTAGGGTGCTGTTGATTGAGGAACGGAAGCTGGTTCACTCTACCAGGGTATCTCGGAATGGCTGGCTGTTGTCGCTGCTCGGCCCAAGCCTCAGTTCTAGGTGTGATGATAGGAGCACCTGCAATCGCTCGGCGAGGTGTCCCACCCACGCCCGGTCCTCTTAGTCCATCACCGATCGTACCCGCGGGGTTCCCTCCGGGAGCAGGAGTAGTCGTGGAAGCAGCAGCAACGGGGCTAGCAGCATCGTTCGAGGAGACAGTGTGAGTGGCGGTAGCGGCAGTCCCTCGTTCGCGGTCACGGTCTCTGGCCCTCTCTCGCCTCTCCCTTCTACTCTGTTCGACCCCGGCTCCTACAGTACTAACGGCGGTGGCGGCAGCAGCAGCAGCCTCATCGTCATCCTTGGCACTGCACCAGAAGCGATGGCCTTCGCTCCACGCAGTGGATTGGCATTCCTTCCCGCAATACTTCGCCTTCCTGCATCGCCTGCACTTGGCGAATTCGCGAGGGTAACGTTCCCAGCGGCCGCAAAGCACTGTTGAAAAAAGGGTAGGACAAGATCAGCGTAAGGTTACATACAGAGATGAGGGGGAAAGCTTACTGTTGGCACACTGTCGTATCCCACCCCTCGAATCGTCCTTCCTACACGCGTTCCGCATCACGACTCCAGCCCAATACTGTATCTCTGGCGGCAGCCGTGGTGGTGGGTTCGGCAGGTCGGTCTCCGTCGACGAAGGCTTGAACGTGAACCTCTCAACGAGAGAAAACACGTTCGTCTGCCTCGGGGGCTGCTTCGGCGCCATCGACGAGATCCCCTCCTTCTGCTCCTTGTCCTTTGGCTGTACTTCCCGATCCCTGCCCCTCAAGCCGAACGAGCGGAGAATTCCACCCTCCTTCTTAGGAGCGACCCATGGCTCCGTCGCCTCCCGCTCCTTCCCGGAGCGCACCTTGCCACCAGCAGCAGCCTCCTCCCTGTCTCTCGTCCTCATCCCTGCTCCCCATCGTCCCCCGACAACGTCGACACTTGCTGGATGGAACGTCGAGCGAGGCTTATAGAAAGCCTGCCTCACGTGCGGGTACTTCGACAGATAGGCCAGGAGCTGTAAGCTCAGAAGTACGTCTTCGTCACGGTACGGGCCCTGCTGATCCTTGTCATGACGGTGTCGATGTCCTCTCTGCGAGCCCGTACTACCGACCCCTCCGGTCTGCGTCTGTGCGTTCTGGTGGCGTGAGGGCATGTGTGGGGGCTGCGGAGTCCTCTCGTGCAACGGGAGAGGTACTACCCCAGGTCGGGGAGTCTCATCCGGCGCCCTGATGTCGTTCTCCTGCTCTGACTCGGCAACCGACCCCGAACCAGCCGCATCCTCGCCTTCGCTTTCTCCTCCGCCAACACCGAGACCTACGATAGCACCCGGGGCCCCGGGCGGAGCACCCATAGCGAAGTCGTCGTTGGCCTCCAGGGACACAATCCCATCCTCAAGCCCATGCCCGTCGCCATCTCCAGCAGAATCGTTAATGATGATGTGGGTGTCCGCCGTAGGCGCATCGTCCGACACAATGCCCACCGTACGTCTGCGGTGCCTCGAAGTCGAGGGCCGATCTCGGTCCCGGTCCATGTCCACGTCTCCATCGGCGTCCATTTCTTGCTCGCCATCGCCATCGTCTTCCGTCTCGGTCTCGGGGCGTGATGAAGATCTTGACGCGGGGCTAGAGGGCGATGCACGGGAGTTATGGGCGTTGCTGCCTTGTCGTGGCAAGTCCCATACGGGGCGGGCTAGGATAGTGCCGCTACGATCTCGAGATGGGACGACGACGCTGCCGGTAGGAGTTCCGGACCCAAGAGGTGTGGGGGCCGGAGAGTTATCGGTCGACATTTCGTTGTCGCTGTTGGGCGCGGATGCGGATAAAAGGAGGAGGGCGTCGTGAAGACTACTGGCGTCCGCGCTGATATCACTGAGATCGATGTTGTCGATGTCCTGGAAAACAACAGTAATCAGTAAAACCGAATGGCAAGTCACATAGGAGAGGGAGAAACAAGAAAGCTGCGCATAAGAGAATAACTAGAAAAGAAAAACATGAAATAAGAAGAAAAGGTGGTGCACCATCCGAGCCCGACGAAGGCGAAAAACGTTGCTTGTAGTGGAGACGCAGCTACGGCCAGCCAGGCGTCAACCAGAGAAGGTTTAGCCCGAGTGGGTTGATACGGTTTAGAGTATCGGCTCGTCTACGTCCTCCGGATCCGACGGGTATTGTGGCAAGGTAGGAACGGGAGAAAAAGAAAAAGACGAAGAGAGCCAAAAACTTCGGCCATGGCGGTGGTACGAAAGGAAACGAAAGGAAGAAGATACAGGCTCCCAAAAATGGGATTTAAGAGAAACGACATTGGACGTCGGTAAATAAACCCCACAATATCCCAGCCCGCACGATGTGGATGCCTAAGCGTGACGATGGGAGGGAGCTGCGTGGTCCGCGTGGCTGCATCGTACTGCAAGGCCAATCCAGAACACAAAAGGAGAAAATACACCAGTACCATCAGAGCGCGCAAAGGCGCAGCTCCGCAGTAACTGGAACATAGATAACGACAAAAGGAGGAAAATAAAAAGAAAGCGAAAGGAGGATCAACACACCTCTTCGAACTGTCCTGGGAGACGCAGGGTTGGTGGTCGAACACCCCTCTGTGGTGGTACGCCCCTCCTGAACCTCTCGAGCTCGGCTGCTGCTTGTTCCCTCTGGTCCCTCTGTCTCTGCGCAAGAACAGCGTCCCTCCTGGCCTGGCGCTGCTCCCTCGTCTCCCGTGGCAAGCCGGTGGCACTAGAGCTCGGCCCGACTGCAAAGCCCTTGTTGGCGAGCCACGCCTCCAAAATGCACCCTACAACGTCCAACGTCCCTGCCTGAACGACCCGCGAACGTATGGGCTCGCTCCCTCGCACACCGATGTTGACCACACACTGAAATGCCAGTGAGAAGCGGTACGCGGCCTGTTTGTCGAACTGGGGCGGATTAAGGGTCGGAAGTGGCTTTTGTGGGCGGACAGTAGGCGGAATAAGACCGTATAAAATGGCGCCGTTTTCTGGTGGAGGCGGACACATACAAAAGTCATGGAGGATGTGGACTAGACGCTCGAGGCCACCATCCATGGTCATGATTTCGCGGATCCGAGGCGAGGTGGACGTCAAATACGTCAAGTGGGTCAAAGAATTGAGTAACGGGAGCGCTGAAGACGTGTCAAGCGCTGTATACGAGTGGTTAGCATCGTTCAACTTCAAAATCAAAATGGGACTGGTGCACACCTCGGCGGTCGTAAAGCTGGGAAGTAATGCAGACACATGCCTTATTCTGTGTTGGAAAGGCGAAATTAGATTCTCGCATTCGTGGACTCGCTGCTGGTGCTGGCGTGGATGAGAGGAGGAAGTGAGATGCTTGCTGTCCTGGGCACCAGGGCATCGTTGTGTTTGTCAGCTGCTGACTCAGCGTTGATTGTCTTGTCACTGGCCCCTTCTTTGCCCCAGGTGTCTCTTTTGCTGACAAAAGGATTCGCTTTCAGTCATCCGCCATCTGCCATCGCCCGCGTACATTCTTGAACCGTTTTTGTGCCAACCCCTTGCGAGTTATTTGGGAGTCACTCTAAAAACGGAAACAAGGTCACTCTTTATCTTATCTCTGTCTATATATGGCTTGATCGGATTCAGTCTTTGTATTTCCACTGTCGACTTGTCTCTACTCTACGTCCTTCCGTTGTTCTTGGTCCGTAGGTCTTTTTGATCTATGTTGAACAACATCTTCTACCATGTTCTCAGTCTCCGTAGAAACCTCATCACCGCTCATCATCATCAACGTGAAGCGAGGACGTCGACAGCTGTCAAATTTTCACTTTGATCAACAAATCGGATGAGCAAGAGACAGGGCAAATTGAATTCGCCACAAGCGAACTTTTCTAGCTCTGATGTATGTACCTTTTCTCTGATGAAGTGGCGCAGTCCCTAACGCGTGGATTCCAGACACGTGTGTTACCTGCACTGAAACACCAAATGGCTGTCGCCCTTCGATGGGGTCGAACCTCAGGTAGGTCCGATGCAAGATACTTCAGATGAGCCGAATCGAATATCCTCGTGGAAAGGTTCCAGGACCACTTGGACTGACAGAATACGAAAACGATAAAGAGAAGAAGCGTAGATGACAACACAAGAGGCATACCTGGATAGACGAGAGTCAGTATACAAGAATGGTGGTGGCATTGCGACAATATGATGTATCGGTTAGCACTATAAGAACTTCCAGGGTGGACGAGGCTAAATGAATCACGTTGTAGCAAGTTGAGTTCAATATATGCGCGGAAATATCTTGTAGTCCACCCGAAACTGGGAAGCAGCTTAGAACACGGCAAGGGGGATGAATGGCCTTATAACATGAAGATGCGTTTCTTATATACGTTTTCAAGGAAGGCACGTACTCGGCGATGCCTCCCCAGCCTACGTCAGTTCCGTCATAGCTATATAACTGTTGGAACTCTAAATGCGTGTCATGGATTTGTGGGACGATGTAAGTGACCAAAAATAGATTTGACACAAATACAGTAGATCGCCGAGCGGCCCGAAGACCGAAGTATCCCCATGATATGAATCTTCAAAACGCGTCGACCACGTTTTGATTCCTTGTGCATCATGAAAATTTCCTCGTGTCATAGATCTAGAGGTATGTTTCATGAATCATGATCTTCTAATCGACAGAAACAACGCCCGATATTTGTTCAACCTGGATGTGATCTTGTCACTGCTGATGTGATGAAACATGCCCATGATTGCCTTACTTTGCTGCCACGGTACAAGAACCGTCACATTTTCAATCACCTTTCAATCATCTTCCGTGGCACTGCCTTTCGATATCCCTACAGAATAGATAAGATACCTATCGTCAATCGAGGTGCTTATCTTACTTCGAAATGTAATCCTGGCTGAATTTCGGATCCCTTATGATATGTCGCCCTGCTACTCGGAATAGGTTACCGGTGTCTCGAAGGATTTGCGACTCTTGCCGTAAGCATCAAAATGTTATCGCCCAGAGAGCACGCCTAACTCGAGGGATTACGGGTCGTTGACGATGTTCATTGAGAGACACATATTGGAGTACAACCAGGATGCTGGTATGACAGGACAAGGCACATGCGTCGAATAGACGGTGGAGTCGATGGATCCCCTACAAAGTGCGTATCACTGGGTTCCTATGGATGACAATTCTCGGATCGTTGAGCGGCTCTGCACCTAGATCCTATGCAATGAACGTTTACTACGTGCGTGTGCGCGAATAAAGGCCGTTGCAGGACAGTATACCTCACGAATATCCTCAAGCGGTAAGTCGTACAAAAATTTCTCACAACCGATCCAAAACATCTCAATGGCACAGTTGAAGACACTAGAAACACTAAAATTGGTTCTTGTCCATGATCGCACAACTACAAGCCTAGCAAACTACATAAGCAACTTTTTTTAAAGATTTTCCCTTTTATTCCTTCGTTCTTTGACACGGTCGATTTCATCAGGCACTGTGCTTCTCTATGCAACAATGAGCAAGGTGATCGAATACGATGGCTAAGGTCAACTCACTGAATACTCATCCAATGACAATGTTGCACGTAAGGTTGTTACCTTCAGCAACAACGAAATTCACGCTGAACTGACGTCCCTGCGCATTCCTGACATTATAAGTAGCGAGCTGCCTCTCCCTCTGCTGCTGCCTTCCGGTGTCCGTCGAAGGCGGGTAGTACTGTGGGTGGATGAGAACACCGGTCTGCTCTGCGGTCAGGTTCGTCACAATATCGGTCCAACGTCTGGCGTTGTGAACCCCCAAGGCAACAATAAAGTTCTCGCCGTTATCGGCCGCAAAACGAAGAGTACCAGAGGTACCGCTGTTGACCATGGATAGGACTTCCTGGCCGTTGGCTTCGCTCCAGGCACCCCTGGTGAAGACGGTCTTCTCGACAATCCTGAAGAAGTTATTGGGGTTGGTCTGGAAGACGCGGGCGGTGATCGTGTAGCTCATTCTAATGTGAGACCTAGTCAGTACGTAGGTTCCATGACTCTAAAGCACATTGACTGACCTTGGAGTAGGTTGCGTATAGGCGAAACTAAATATCTGCGGCAGCGTCAATGTCAAGTTGTGAATGAGTAGGAACTTGGGCTTACTCGATGAGGGCGTTGGAGAGTCTGAAGCTCCCATAGGAATCAAAACAGCTTTTATGCCTTTCACTAGGACTGGATGTATGTCAGCAGAGCCGTACTACCGGGTGAATAACTTACCATAAACACGACGTCCAACGTAAGTTACCGAAGAAGATACCATTCCCGTTCGAAAAACAAATTCCAGAGAAACCAACGTCCGAGTGTCGATAGCCTGAAGCATGTCACAAAATATAGTAGGTTTTCGGGGACCTTATAGTTCCGGCTGGTATTATAGAACGTTCGGCTTTATGGACAGGTAACTTCTTGCCCAAATTAAGTCCCACCACAAGTCAAAGTGCAGAGGAAAACCGTGGTCAATCAGAAAATTTGTAAGGGATGTATATTTATTGCAGTGATGTCCACCGTGAGCCGACAAAGAAGAGGCACCTACCGTTCCAGACATGGCAGGGAAGCCGTAGCCGTCTCTTCGTCGTGGAAATGCACAAAAATACGCACTCGAGATGCTCGATTATCGCCGCAAAACTGCGTTTAGGAGCTTCAGCCATTCATGGTGAAACACAGCGTCGAACATACGGTAAAATTTTATCGATTCATGCAAATTCCGTTTGGTGAAGTGGTAAGAAAAACCAGCGCCCCACTTTGAGACACGGCCAGGGAGAGTTAACAGAAACCCACAGGGAACTAAAATGAAAGCGTGGACAGCGGGAGGTGTCACCAGAAAATAGTAGGCCGCCGGCAATCTCATAGTTCCGGATAGTAATGTCAAACGTTCGACTTCCCGGGCAGGTACTTGCGTCGCCCACGTTAAGTCCTACCACAGTGAGGCCCACGAGCAGAAGAAACCCGTGGCGAGCCTGATTACCGTTATAGTAAGAAGTAAACACTCACTACGTATTTTGACTTGTGTAGAGCCGGCGTTCCTGTCATCGCGGTGCCACGGTAGTGTCGCATCAGAGCAATTCCGGGCCGAGGAACCCACAAACTGTCTGCAATTTTGACGGCTGGAGTACATTCCTGCCTAATATGAATCTCCTAACCCGCTGTTTAGGGTGACTTTGCTCCAATATCTGAAATTCGATGGGTTGTGGAAGGTTCAGCTCACATATCTTCTCCCGCAAGAAGTTCTCCCACACTTCGACAGATCCATGCTCCTGTGCAGACAGAAAGCCGCTGCTGTCATCTGGTAAAACAATACCTTAGTGTACATTCTTCCGATCAGTATGGAAACACTGACTTTTGATCCCTCTTCACCATACTACTCCATGTTTCATCGAACAGTTCTCAATAACACTCTTTATGTTTTGACTTCTCCGTTGAGTACGCTTTGCAGTCATAGTTCTCTATCTCGTACTTTCATGAATCCACTGAGTTCACCATGACCCAAGTAATCGTCAGTCGTGAAGTGAATTTCCATACCTTCACCTTACGCGCTTTGAGACCAATGAGAGGTATTATGTGCGCTCAGTGGAGAAAGGTGGTTTCAAGGGCGTTCCTGGAAGCATGTCGATGGTTTTGCCTTGCTGAGTTCTTCAAATGTCGTGGTGCTCGGACACCATCTGTGGCGCCCTTCCTGAATGATTTCACTGTGGTTGTCATATTTGTGCGCAAGGACCGTTTTTTGCTCGGCTTCATTTCCATCCTCAACAATTGGTGGGTGAGTTTACTTAAAACTCTGGGTTGAGTAGAAGTGGCATATACCTGAATTTCAGTACTGGCAGGGGGACAGGCCCAACAGTATGGGTGGATGGCCGTGACTCAGCATATGCGAAGAGCAATCAGAGAGAAGATTGTAGAGGCTTCTTGTCCACGTGGGTATATGAAATTGCCGAGTTTCCTCCGCTTACATGAAGGTCCGCTATTTACTATTTTTATTCACCCAGGGTTACTGGAAACCATGATCCGCAGGAGTTGCGTCGGGACTCGGTGCTCTTTGCAACTCTTTTTGAGAGTCTAAGATGGCTTCATATCATCTGTGATGTCAGAAAATTGTTCGCCAGAACACATGGGCCTCTAGAAGCAAGCACCCTCCAAATATTCTTCTTCCGGCGTTGATCATTTCCAGAGGCTGAAATGAGTCAACTCGACATTTATTCTTCAAGATTCCCATCGCTGATGTCTTCTCGTGCCTTTTTTTTGTCCGGCATCGCAGGTGCTACTTTCTAGATCTACTCAGCTCTGCCATCTGAGTATGCACACATCTCCTCTATGCACATAAACCGCCAAACTCGGTGCATTCACAACTAGTAATAGAACTGGTCTCTTGTCCTCGGGGAATTTGGATGGGTACTCACTGGAAAGAGTTCAAGATCTGGCATTTATTCATTTACAGACACTTTGGGATTGTGCGGGGGGAGCCATTGTTACAGTTATCCTCAAGGCCAGTGCGGCGCTAACGGGAGAATCAGGCTTTCTAACCCTATAACCGCAGATCGCATCGATCCCCCCTAATACGGAAATGAGGCATGTCAAATTCTGATATTGACTTAAATTGTTGTATGGTCTCCACTTGAGCGCACAGCACAACTTCTCGGTCGATAGAAGGTGCTGCTCCTTTCTGCATATTTGACAGCGATATTCAGGTCTACCTTCCGCTCGTTCGAAATTTGTGAGTACGTTCACAGGAACTATTATCGAAGGCGGATCAAGAGACGATTGGAATAATCAGTGTTAGCACGTCGTTAGTCAAAAGCGTCAGCTCCACACAATCTAGGGGGTGTTTACTTCTTACCAAGCGGTGATCTAACTCACCATGGTTCTCCTCTGCACTTTGACTTGTGGTAGGACTTAATGTGGGTATGAAGTTACCTGTCCAGAAAGCCGAACGTCCGATAATACCAGTCGGAACTATAAGATCCCCGAAAACCTACTATATTTTGTGACATGCTTCTGGCTATCGACACTCGGACGTTGGTTCTCTGGGATTGCTTTTTCGAACGGGAATGGTATCTTCCTCGGTAACTTACGCTGGACGTCATGTTTATGGTAAGTTATTCACCCGGTAGTACGGCTCTGCTGACATACGTACAGTCCTAGTGAAAGGCATAAAAGCTGCTTTGATTTCTATGGGAGCCTCAGACTCTCCAACGCCCTCATCGAGTAAGCCCAAGTTCCTACTCATTCACAACTTGACATTGACGCTGCCCCAGATATTTAGCTTCGCTTATACGCAATCTACTCCAAGGTTAGTTTGTGTCAACTTCAGAGTCGTCGAGCCTACATTCAGACCAGGTCTCGCATTAGAATGAGCTACACAATCACCGCCCGCGTCTTCCAGACCAACCCCAATAACTTCTTCAGGATTGTCGAGAAGACCGTCTTCACCAGGGGCACTTGGAGCGAAGCCAACGGCCAGGAAGTCCTCTCCATGGTCAACAGCGGTACCTCCGGTACTCTTCGTTTTGCGGCCGACAACGGCGAGAACTTTATCGTCGCCTTGGGGGTTCACAACGCCAGACGTTGGACCGATATCGTGACAAACCTGACGGCAGAGCAGACTGGTGTTCTCATCCACCCACAGTACTACCCGCCTTCGACGGACACCGGAAGGCAGCAGCAGAGGGAGAGGCAGCTCGCTACTTATAATGTCAGGAATGCGCAGGGACGTCAGTTCAGCGTGAATTTCGTTGTTGCTGAAGGTAACAACCTTACGTGCAACATTGTCATTGGATGAGTATTCGGTGAGTTGATCTCAGCCATCGTATTCGATCACCTTGCTCATTGTTGCATAGCGAAGCACAGTGCCTGATGAAATCAACCGTGTCAAAGAACGAAGTGAATAACAGGGAAAAGAAAAAAAAAAGATATGTAGTTTGCTAGGCTCGTAGTTTTGCGGTCATGGACAGGAATGCATTTTAGTGTTTTATAAGTGTCTTTAACGCCACTGTGCCATTGAGATACTCCGGACCAATCATGGCGCGGGGGATTTGCCAGTTCCAACTTAAGAACATTGCCTGATACATTGACCCACGACAGCCCTTGTCCATTAGTTCTTATGGGCGACCGTGAATGTTTGAGTGTTCATAGTATAACGAGTCCTCTCATCTAAATTCTGAATAAGTAAATTGGAACAAACTGATGATAGATATAACCCATTACTACCACACTTTTTGGTGCGTCGAACATCCTGCTTCAACAACACACTGCCGCCACCTGTTAGATTCTAGGCAATACTCCGCCTTGCTTCACCGATAGAGCCTTTAGAAACCTCTACGCTTGGCCTACTCGAAGCAAATTGTAATCCAATGTTGGTGCCATCAATGACCCAGACATCTGTATCAGTCGAATGCTCCTCACGGAATAGAGGAGCACGAGAGTTAAGTGATGCGAGTAACGAATTGGAGTAAACTTTACCGCTGATTATTAACCTGAGAGAAGAAGCACCATCGCGTCACCAATGGCCATGTCAATGACCGCAAATGACAACGTACAGCATGAAGCAAAAATTATCGCGACTGAAAATAAACAAAAAAAGCTCCGTGATGGCCATTATCGAGGTGAGCGCTCCGGTCTCTATTGACATGCGAATGGCACGGTGGAGGATGTGGTTTATGAACTTGTAGTGCGGTTGATGGCTAATGCGAAGCTAAAGGGTAGCCACGATTAAGGTATCTAAAGAATCGATCTTTGTTAGGCTCCTGACCTGATAAACCAGACAACATGTTATCAGGATATCACAGATAGCCCACGTTACGAGCACGGCCTGTATGAGATGTGAAACCAGTGTGCTGAAAGATGTATCAGGGAACATTGGCTTACTGTAAGGGAGATTCCTTCGAGCAAACCGCCCGCAAGAGATGGGCGATTGAGCTGGATGTGCATATATGGAGTTAAGGCGATTATATTCGATATAGGAGATGAACCGCACCGAAACGGCAAGGAGGAATGTTGTCAGGCAGCACCCCAGAGCTGTCTACTGTGAATGAGGCGGCGTAAGCCTAAGCCTGGAGTGTAACGCTCACACAAAAGATTGCAGTCACCAACACCATTGCAAGTCGTGACTTAGTGCCCAGCACCCAGATACGCCACGCGAAGAAACTTTGAACAAGGAAAGTAGCTATAAAACGTGTAAAAATACAGTGCAAGGATCTCAGCCAATAGACTCACTTATTCCACACATAGGTGCTATCGCCCCACCACTCCATACTACAGCTAGGTCATCATAGGAATCACCCTAGTGGACAATGAAGAATGACCTGATATATTCTTAAATGAGCGCGCATCTAGGGAATGGAACTAGGAATGTACCAAACGTGATGAGAAGATAGAATTGTCTGGATAACATCCGAAAGGAATAGAATAAACACTACATGGGGGCGTCAAAACTCTGCGATGATCCGCTTAGTTGAAGCCCACCAAATAGTTTAAGGACGCGGGCGTCCTTTTTAAAGGCAAGGCTATAAAAGTACACTTGGACTGCGAGAACTCCGAGAAGGCCTATGGCAAATTAACTAAACTGTGCGGTCAAACTGACGTGCCTTACCGTAGTTCAAGAGATTTCCGAGGAGCTGCAGTCCCTGATCTGAGCATATACAAATGTTGATCTAGAAATGAACCCACAAATGGACCCATTGACTTTCCTGTTGATCTATATAAGCGATAAGAGGTAGCCATGCCATTACGAGAGGCACTCACATGGGTGCTGTATCAACCATCGAAGGCCAGGAGATGTCGAAAGGCCTTCAAAGAACAGTTGGGAAGATTGATGGTGGAATACCCACAACAATTAGTTATATAGCAATATCATACATAACCTTATCACGAATTACTGTGCACAAAACCCGGGGCTTCATTATATCGAATGCCGATGTTGAACGTTGAACGTTGACGCCATGTCATCAGGGTTTATGTGATAAAAAGTTGTTTTACTATTGTTTATTTTCCTTATTAGTAATACATTTTGTCAAAAGAACGACTACTTTGTGGTGAAATCATTCAATGTTGAATGACGGATGTATGTAAACGGCAGCGGCAACGTGAGGGCGAAATGATGGTGGCCATCCAAAGTTCCTGTTGCGCCGTAGTTCATGAAATGTCGAACGGAGAATTGAAGAATAACGTGCCTTTTTAAGTCGATCAATTTTCACAACCTCCTGTCAAGGCCTCGGCGAAGTACTTCACAACGAGTTCAAGTTCTGACCATTGATTTTTGCACCAACCCGAGGAGCGGGGATCGCGTGTTCCGTGCAAGGTGACATTCTGGATCGGGGTTGGATCATGTATGCAGACTGTGGGGTGGCTGAGATGTTAGTAGGAAAGGCGAGGCGCACACAGCCTGTTTGGCACAATCTTGTCCGATTTGACATGACACGACTCATGGATGGAAAGCGTTGTCAATGATCTTGTGCGACACGGCCATCGGGGTGCGGCTGTTGGTCTGATAATCAATCAGCATATATTCGTAATCGAGCGATACCAGTACACCAGGTACAAGACAACGCGAGTTAGGGGAGTAGCAAGAAGGGTGAAGAGAGGAGACGAAGATAAAAAACTGAAGGAAGGACGATGGCCAAGATGAAGCTACTTACCAAAGTGTGCAAAGGTATACAATCGATTCTCTCGAATGGACATTACTGAGCAAAACAAAGAGCAAGCTGTTGAAACGAGAGGAATGAGCAAGCGGATTCAGAGACAAAAAGGGCTTAAAAATGTGCCACGTCACGGTTGGCATATGGTCGTATTCGAGTTCAGCCACACCCGTCTCAGAGAGAAGCAAGCAGGTGAACTGAGGTAACTGCAAAAAATACGTAGGCCAATGGCTGACGAACACGGCCACCCAGCCGGAGAATGCATACCACCCACCTGATGCGTTGACACTGACCCAGTTCGATCTCATCACTCTAACTATGGACCGATTTTCGGCAATGACATTCTCCGCCAAACGCCAGTGTTCTGAGCGGGGAGCGTACGGACCACGTCGTATCGTATTAACTTTCTGTGAATTGAGTTAGAATCACTTAAGGTGACGAGGAGGAACATACTCACGATCCTCACTAGTATCGTCAGCAGTGACATGGAACGTGGACAGACTGTTCCAGGGCACACTACTTCGAGGGCTATAAAGAAGAGAGAAAGACTTCAGCATATGATGGTGGGGTCGTAGAACATACGAGGGCGTGAAACGTTCTCGGCCTTGTACTTTTCTTTTTTTGCGACTGGCTGCGGGGGTCGGGCATGACCCGCGGATAGTCCACAAGAGCTTAAACGATACAACATGCAGCCAAATGAAGAAATGGAACAGAGAAGATTGAACGAACCTGTTATGCTACTTGACACGCGATCGATACTCCCGGCCATCTAGTCAAGGCTCGTAGTGTTGCGCTTATAGGGAAGAAGGTCAGTTCGATGGGCCGTCTGAATGGTGGTGGAGATAACATACAGAAAAAATATGGTCAACTGCAGAGGCCAGGAAAGCAGGACAGGGCAGAAGGTGCGGGTATGGCGACATCTGGAAATGAGAATAAGGGCAGGCATTAACAATAGGCCATAAATCATTATAAAAAGTAATATGACCACCCAGCAAGCAGCTACTCCAACCACTGTTACGGTGACGCTGGTACTCCTTCATCAGCAATGTCAAAATTTTGGCCATAGTAGCATATAGTATATAAACACTGGCCATAGTAAGGCATA
>JABCKU010000212.1:0-18728 GCA_018221655.1 Myochromella boudieri | reverse complement strand
ACGTTTCTTGCCCATTGATGGTCGCATTCTAGGGCCGCAGAAAAGGCCGCTGCAGTACAGTCAGAACCGGAAGTTGAGTCTGAGGATGAGCCAGCACCAACGTCGGATGTTGAAAAACCGGATAACTCGGACGAGGAAGAAGCAGAGAAGCCTAAGCCTAAGAAGAAAGCGAAGGGTAAAGGAAAGGGCAAAGGAAAGGGTGGCGTACAGATCCCAGAGCATTGGCCGTGGGAGCAAGCAAAGGAACTCTTCATAAAGCCTGATGTATTGCCTGCAGACGACGTCGAGGTGCGTCCATTCTATGTGAAATTCAACTTTTGGCTTATAATCCGAGTAGCTGGAGTGGACGAATCCAGATATCGACGGCCTTGTACAGTTCTTGGTGACAGAAAAGGGTTTCAAGTAATCTTTCTTTCTAGGTTCCCCTTTGATAATCACTGATGTAACAATTCTTTCTCTGTGTAGTGAGGAGCGAGTACGCAAAGGCGCAGAAAAGTTGCAAAAATTCTTGAATACCAAGCAGCAAGGACGACTTGATGGATTCTTCTCAGTCAAACCGAAGGAAAAGGCATCACCAAAGAAAGATCCGAAAGGAAAGCTTAAGCTGGATCCAAAGTCGAAGGGAACAAAGCGGAAAGTGAGTCTGAAAATGCCCTCCTGCACTAGGAATAAAAACTCACCTCTCGTCTCAGGGTGATGATAAGGCAGAAAAAGGTGCAGCGAAAAAGTCAAAAACAAAAAAATGACTGGGCAATCTTGTTCCCTTCCTTGTCTGCTTTCCGATTGCTTTCATCTGTAAATTATATGTGTAGTACGCCAAGCTTAATTTCCCACATATTTGCTATCTTTCGTGTTACCAATTGCGATGCATTCTTTCGATGTTATCAAATTTATCGAGAGGCGAAGCTCCATTTCGTTCATCGCTATACATGCGTTGCATTTACAGATACGACGTGTCAACCCAACTGGCATAGTCACTACCCACCGCGCTGGAGATACTGTACGCCGCAGCCTGACTAGCAGATAAAGCGGTTGCAAAGCTGGGCCGACTTGGAGAGGTAACCCCACTACCAGAGGTGCCGTAATCAGCGAACAGTACGTTACTCGTGCGCTCGTCACCAGTGTTCCAGATAGACCAGAGCGCTTGGTTGAATGGTGCTGTTACGACGGTGTTTTTGAAGATAACTTTGGCGTATGCTGTCCGGGTTACAAAGTAAGTTACTACCGGTAATGCGTATGCATAAACAAGAACGTACCACCCCACGGGCGCCCAAAGTAGACTTTTCCGGCGGTGCCGGACGCGGCCCCAGACGCCAGGACGATTTTGTTGTTATCGAAAACGTCTATAGAATTGACGAAGTTTTAGTGCTGAAGACAACTAGGGCTGGGAACATGAACGTACAACTTCCAGAGTCAGCCGATTCACGCCCGCTTGCAGTGACCCAACCAGGGCCAGATACTGCGATGGTGTTACCGCCGAAGAACGCAAGTCCACCACGACCGAAGATGAAGTCGGTTGCTCCCTAATGTGCAAATAACATTCAATAAGAGAACAACGGTGTAATGCTGCTTATCAAACCTGGATATAGCCTTTGAGATAAACCTGGGTACCAGCGTTCGCGTACAAGGTATCTTGGTAGCCGTAGAATCCACAGGCGTAAAGACCGACGCGGCTACCGTACTGGCTGATGGCGATGGCCTGGGACCCGACTCCAAATGTGTTCTTGACGTTCACGTTGTACATCTTGAAGTCGTTTTTATGAATACGAAGGGTACCGCTAGCGTCGTTGGAACCCGCCGTGCTTGCAGGGACACCAGCCTGGATAGTGACCTGGTTCGCTGAGTAGCTAAGCGTGTCTGTGGTATAACCGTAGATCTTAAGATGAAATCGTGAGCCAAGCGTGGCTGACAGTATTTAGCAACTTACGACGAGGGGACCAGCACGTGTGATATACACTTGCTCGTTGTATGTGCCGGGGAAGATGAATATTGAGCGAGATGAGCTGTCATTGGGAAGCGCAGCCACGGCTGAAGCCACTGTCTTAAATTCACCAGACGTGGTCGTTCCTGCGCGGACCACAATGGCACCTGAAGGTGGGGTTGTACGAGTTGCAGCGAGGACTACCTGGAGGTACAGGAATACAGACGATAGAGCTATGAGGAGCTTCATGGTTGCAGAAGAGTGAACAACACGATCCACGCAACCCCAAATATAACGGTTCTACGTTGGTGAACGGAACCGAATATATCACGAAGACGAAGGTTATAGCTCGGACATCAGAGAGGTTGAGCGTCAGAGGATATCCACGAGGGTGCTCTGAAGAACTGTCCGGTGCGTGTGCGGGCCGCCTTGCATTGACTTAGTGTATCTGGTGCTCCCCTTGTGGCCAGATACTCCCGAACGTATACCGAACAAGTTTGGAGGACCTGCAGCCCAGTGGCATACCATTATGTTTCAAGGATGGTAGCGAACTCCAGAGTAGTATAGGGTAAAAATGGTAGGTCCACGTCCAATTCCAATTCAGATCTGCCTAAGTGCTACATTTAGGTAGTGGCAACAACTCCTGGGATAAGAACAAATTAGTTTGGAAAATAATTGGGATCATAGCCAAAGACTGACTTTTTGCCTCGCTATGACCGCTGGCATATTTTGTCAACAAAGAGGAAGAAGAGCGGACCGCCCCATGACTCGAGGGTTATTTTCTGTATAATGCTACAGGATCCGGTCAATTCAAAAATTGAAGAGCCGGGCCGTCGAGTACTATAGAAGATGGTTTATTTCACCGCAGTTTCTTGGCGCAGTGCGAAAGAACGTCTTCGGGACATTGTGGCCAATTGTGGGGGCTTGTGGGAGTTGGAGTTGAAGAATGAGTGCTTAGTCACGCCATCTCATTCTCAACTTGTGCCATCATCTCCACACTCGCCGACACCGTTCAATTCAATTACCAAGGCCCGGTGTGCAATTCCTGCCCAAGGAACAGTTAGGAGCAAATTTGGAGGACCCCTCTTGTCAATACTCTTGACGGCACTCGAAGGTTTAATAAGTTTTATTTTGGGATGTACGAAGTTCCTGCCGTATGGGGTAGGTTGTAGCAGTTTTGAGCCCTGATATTTGGGGTATTCCATCTTCGCGCTGTGGGGGTGAGCAACCTATCGACACTCGCGACATATCCAACCCAGGACGCACAAAATCGAAGTCAAAAGCACATCTAGGTGTCCTCAATTTTCACTTGACCAGCCATCGTATCTCCCAGTCTACCGAATTGAGTTCACCTCTTATCACGATTCTTCTCTCTGCAACGTTCAACGCCCCACACCAAAGCGGTGGTTTTGATTTCGTCAGACTCAATGATAATGTTGCCTATTCTGGTTCGAGACAGTGGATGTGCCAATCTTTCTGGGGACGCGACACGGACGACGAACCCCCCATAAAGCTAGCGCGGCACGCAGACCTTACTAATACCACAGATGTCGCCCGCAACGGCCATTCTTTTTTCGAATGTGCAACGATCCTACTAGCGAGTTGCGATACCTACTTCAGTGATTTACGGACCAGTTCCTAACAATAGCCTTACGTGTTATGGGATTGTGATCGTCAAAACCCCGGGTATCACTCTCATGCCGTGAAGGCAGGTTGTCCTTTTACAAGCCATGCCGATGATTTCCATCTACTATCAATCTCCACAACACTGTTCTGAGATTGCCTTTTGACTCAGGTTACCGAACATCTCAGCATCTGTATGTACTATACATCAGCTGCGCATAACCTGTTCTTCCTCCTTCTCTGGTTGCGAGTGGCACATAAGGCATTACAACGAGTTTATCATGGGGCCTAACTGTTTCTCTTGTCTGTTGATTATCAAAGTTCCATTATGTTAATCCTGTAATCACCCAAGTATGTTTTGTCATTACACATGTCTGCGAATCAATTCAGTCCCTTCGCTTTCAATAAATCGCACGATAACCGTGGATCGAGCTATCGAACAGCCGCTAAGGTTAAGGGAGACAAGGTAACACCCGTTTCATTAAAGTTTACGGCTGCCGCCCCCAGAATGGAACTGGAGGGACTCGGAGCCAGGTTGGCAGGGCCAGGGTGTCAAGTGGAGCTTTCCTTTGCAGGATTCTCCGCCGCATCGTTAGATTAAATCGAGGGTCCAAAAAATGCTCGAGAAGGATTGGAATGGCTTTAAATATGATGGGTACTGTACTCTGATTCTTATATCCAAAAGCTACACTCAAGTACTCACACTCTCCCCAAGTTCCGTAACATCCTGTACTGGGAACTGAGAACAGGACCCAACGTTGTTACGTTTATAAATAGTGCATTAATCCGGGTACGAAGCAGCGATCAGTGGTGTTGATGAAGACAAAATTCTTGGAACATGGAAAAAGCGCTAAGGACCGAGCTTGGCTTCACACTCACACCCCTGACAGTCTGACAGTCGCCCCTGAAATACATACTCACTGTGGCCACGATTATAACATTGTAATCGCCAGTTGTCTACTGTACAGTTACTAGATATCTTGACGTGAGTACATCGCCTTGAGAATATGCCGTCTTCACTGTGTGATTTTTATCATGATTTTGGAAGACAATTCTATAGATTCTCAACGGCATTGCCAAATCGGTACCGGACTGTGTGGGCGTTTTGCAAATTTCTAACTCCATGCAGTCACGTCAACCAACTTCATGATCTCATGTTGCCTTGGTCGATCAGCGCTCTTCAAAGATAGTTGGAGGAAGGATCGGGCATGGAATAGCTACGGATACAGTTAACGTTGCGCGGTCTCACGGATATCAGCGCGGAACCGCATGGTTCCCCCTGATCTCGTGGCATGGCGCTGGTTTATCCTCGAAATGGTTGAGGGGTAACGGGTTCTACGGCTCACGTTCCAGCTTGAAATCATACTATTGTATCGGGAAGATCGCTTGTAGCCCCAACAGGCCCCAACCGTCGTTCCTTTCTCTCTCTCAACCTTCAGATTCTACCTCGTCGTACGAATGTCGGCCACCGGATTGAGCATCGACCGGACCCTTGGTGCGGTGTTCGTAGGGTTTGCGGCTGCGTGTGTGGTGTATGGGGTACTGGCGACGCAGGTTTTCTCCTATTTTTGGCGGTACCCTCAGGATAGGGTCCATCTCAAAATCACTGTGAGTTAGAGTATGACGATCCTAATTATGCTGATCCCCTGAGTGTTCCATAGGTCCTTGCAATACTGTAAGGGTCGCCCTCTTCCAGATTAGTATCAACTCCTTAGCGATTTTCGATGCAGACTCTTGGAAACGGCCGACCAGTCTTTCATCGGCCATTTGGTGTACCATTATAGCATTACCAACTATGCTAAACCAGAAAATTTACTCTCTGCAACAGTGACATGGTAAGTTGCCACAATCGTTTATGCCAGCTGTATCTAACTTCACCCTTATCCAGGTCATTGATCGTATGTTCTGCTGTACTCAGGCACTATAAACGCTCATAATACCCCTTATGCAGCTTCAACTCACCGTAGGGGCGATTGTAGGAACCATAGTGAAAGCGTACGTTCGATCGTGTTGTTTTTCCGCCAGATTGATCTAACTACAACGACACAAAGTTCTTTCGCCCTCCGTGTCTGGAGATGTGAGTCTTCTTATCCGACATCGGAAACCATCGAGTTTTGACATCGATCCCGAATGTAGTCAGCGAACAGAACTACTACATAACCGGTCTTATCGTGAGTTACCTACGATTCCTCAACTATTCACCGAGATGTTTACAATTTGCGTCTAACAGCTGGTGTTGACATTTGGGCAACTAGGTAAGCACATATTCCAGCATGCACCCAGTTCGCTTGACTGACTCCATCCTCCTGTGCTTTAGGTCTCGCAATAGGTATATATTTTATATCAATATGCGTTCTCGTCTCATTATATGTATTGTACGTTCAGCGTTTACCATAAAAGCGTGAGTTTGTAGTAGCGTCCATGCAGGCCTTGGAGCTGATTTTTTGATATCCCACAGCTTCCAGATACCTAGTGTCTTTGCCGTGCACCAGCTACAGGTTTGTTAAGTTACTTGTATTCTTTTGCGCTTTTGTTAAAAGTTTCATTTAGACTCTGGGCACGGTATCACTAGCGTTCGGAGTCGCCACGGACATTGTCACAGCCATCGCTCTTTGCTACTTTTTACAACGCTTGCGGACTGGAATAAAAGGGTATGTCGTGATTCTTGGCTCCTTGTGCCCTCTTTCTGACCTATATCTCGACTTCTAGCTCGGATTCCCTCGTTAATACTCTCTGTAGATATGCTATCAACACTGGTGTGTTGACTAGGTGCGTTCACTTCCATTATATTTTATTTGTGGGTGATATTCAACTTTCCCTACATCAGTGCTGGCAGTATAGCAACTCTAGTTCTAGTGCGTTTGCTTGTCAATCTTCGAGTCTTGCACGATTGCTAACGTTTATCTTAGTTTAACCTTAAACCACAAGACAACTTGTATTTTATCGCGACCTATTTTGTTGTAAGCAAGCGTGCGTCCTCTCCTACTCTGATCAGAGGGATTGGTATCTGATATAGTCATCCAGTATATGCAATTTCTTACATGGCAACGTGAGGATGCTCCCATTTAAATTTGTGAGTTCATGGGAACTGACAGTGCCGATCAGCCTCAACACACGCCGAACCATTCGTGGTCGGGGAACGGATCGGCAAGGTGGTACCACGGCCACTTCCAACAGGCCACTCGACAACAACACAAACATGTTTCACCTTGGAACCCGTGTGCCAAGTATTGGCCCCAATGATCTTGGACTCGGTGGGTGGGACGACAAGGTAAGCGGAGTTCCCTGCGTTATTTGAAATGGCTGTCTTACCCGACACATATCGTAGTTCAATTATCGTGATCATGATAGAGATGACGATTTCCCTCTCGACACCTTTGCTCAATCTCCAAAGTGAGCCTCCCTTTGCTTAGTTTCCTGGGTACCAACGCCCTGATATTATGTGATTAGAGCGCGCACATTTGTCTGATAATTGCTTTCTGTCGCTGTATCGTTATTTTATATGTATCCAAAATAAAAGAAATTGTTTTTGTGCTGGGAGATCTACAGCAGCACTTGTTATGATATCGTGGATTGGCCAGGGCATCAGTACTACCATTGAATGTTAAGATAGAAACCAGTAATAGGTTCCTAGCCAGACCGCCCGATGGAACATTAAAAAGATGCACAGCTACACATATTTATAAGTGAGGAAAGCCGACTATGCGACACGCTTAAACCACCAGGGGAAGGCATAGCCCGGTTCCAGGTAGATCTTACGGACAATGACGTTAACGGCCATTTTTAGATAGAAAAAAGACTTATACTAACCTCAAGTTCACCAATGGGCCTCCTCGGAAAGACACTACGGCGGCCACCCAAAACCAGGTATGTCCAACCACTAGAGGAGTCGGCCGTCCGAATGCTACACAAGATATTTGATACACACACCAATAGTGTAATATTTATATTACTTACGCATAGGATTGCTCGCCTCCAGGAGAGGGTACAGTGTACACTTTAGTTAACTTCCAACCATAAGCAACGGAAGAAGGCACAACCCATATACTGGAGGGAGCAACGTATGCTCCCCCAATAGCGATAGTGTAAGTGTTAGCTGCAACTTTTGTAATGGTCCACTATGCACACATAAAGCACTGTTTAGGGAACATGGAGGTACATTGGAAAAGGCACTCACGCGAGGAGCGGTAGCCCCGTGAGGTAACTCTACAACTTGTGGCGGCTGGCCGTCGAGAGTGTCGAGCCCGAGGGGCTGTAAGGAGTCATTACTGACAGCATAGTACAGCTCGTAGATGCCTGAAACGAGGTCGGACATCATTGGGGGAGATTGTGTCGATTTAAAATGTCCTTCAGTTTTATATAACGATAGATAGTAGGTCTTGACAGCCCCACGTCTGTGTTCTCGGTGATGGGGATCAAAGACTGTCGATACGTGGAATATGGCGTCTCTCCACTAGAACTCCGAGCTTGAGGAAGAAGTGACAGTGATGGGAGTAGAATCAAATAGAGTTGAACATAGTTGATGATTATTTGAAAGCCGCGTCGAGGAATAAGAGGCTGGAGAATGACACGAAGAACTTGTCGAATTACCAAGATGAGGAGATGTCGTGGGAAGTAAATGTAGCAAAGTAATTCGCTGGGTACAAATAAAATTGTTAAGAATTTCGTCGTTTATGCTTGGAATACTCCACCACCAGCGTCAGCTCAGGTAATACACGAGAGCTGCGTGGCTGGCTGGGGGCCGGTATTGGCATCAGTCACGAAGGTCGACAATGACGGGCTGAAAACCGGGCCCCGCAAACGGAACTCGTTGTGCTCCACGCCAAGCTGCTTTGCCATGGGGGGATGCTGCCGCGTTGACAAAGACAGTTTCCTCAGAATGGCTAGTTGTCCGTTTGGTGCCGTCCGATTCACTATGGTCAGCATCCTGGATGATACCTTCCACATCGTTGTCGGAGACCTCATCATCGTTGTCGCCATCTTCTTCATCGCTAGCGTCCTCTTCACTTCCAGGATCAGTCCACCCAGCTTCATCGATGGAAAAATTGTCCTCTTCGTCGAATCTGACACCTAAATTCTCCATCCCATCTTCCTCTTCTTCATCGTCGTCGGTCTTATTCACCTCTGGTAGGTCGTTTGTGTCATTCTGTCCCCAGGAATGAACGTGCGCGCCATGCGCCTCGTGCACGTGTCCGAAGATATGGAGGCGAGGGCGGAGGCGGGGAAGGTGGTCTCGAAGGGAGGCACAGCCAGCACACACGGAGGACCGGGTAAGATCGAGGATGCGTAATGGTGGGGTGTGGGTCAATCTCGAAAAGGAAAGCAGACTACTAGTTAGCTCTGGTAGAACTTGGAAGAATAGACCTCATACAGGATGTCGACCTTGGGAAATTTAGCGTGGAGAGCTGGATATTGGTCAGAAAGAGGGGCGAGGAAAACAGTACAATCACTCTTACCATCGCCATCGGAGCGGTGATAATTGAATGCCCAGCCATGATAGTAAGGTGACCACTGGGTTCCATCAGCGTTTGACTACAGATACCAGCAGACCCATTGCTTACCGGCGACCCATAGAAAGTCCATTTCCGCCCATTTGGCTTCGACTGATATTCATAAGACGAATCTTGAAGGTAGACAAGTCCTGCGTCGCGTGCACGAGGCCCCGTAAGGATTTCAAGTATCGCTGCAAGGTCCTGAACAAGGTTCGACAAAAATGTAACTGAGGTGATCAGAGAACGAGAGCTACCTGCTTCCCCACAGTCTTGTGCCACCGCGAGTGCGCAGTCTTGTACCATTCAGCATCCAATGTGAGATCGTGGTTCCCAGCAATGATTCTAGTAATAAAATGTGGAATAAGATCTGTCACATTTTCAGGGCAAATAGAAGGTTACTCGCATTTTTCTCTTGTGAGGCAGCGAACACAACCAGTCTATCGTCTTCTGGAATTGAACAAAAGTGCCCGTATTGGTTAGATCACCACTGTGAAGTAGAATATCGCCGTCGGGCACGTCAAAAGTTTTAGTATGCGTGTCGCTTATGCATACGAAACGTGTCCACTCGGGAGTTGGCACGGGTAGTAGAGTCTCGGGGTTGTACTCGACTTGCACGATGGAGGACGGTGTTGAGATTGTGCGTGGTATGAAGGAAAGTGCTGGTGCCATCGTAGTCGGTGATGGCCAAACTGTCAGAGGAATATTTTTTCCAGTTCTTTTCCGCTTCTGACAAGTATCGTTTGCCCCTACTCATTTAGAGTCACCAACAGTTTCCAATCATTTTAGATTCGTATCACTACAGCCTCTCAAGAGCGGTTCCGACGGCGTTGGCGCGTGGTGTCTGCAAAAGAGGGAAGAAAGATACTTCAAAACGATGCCCCGTCTCCTTGTCCGACCGTGTCACGAATTTGGGTTTCCAAGGACCAACAGGCTACCACTTCGACGGACTTTATGTACTGAAGTATACTTAGTGCGTTCAGCGGTCAACATTCCACCGAGATTGGTACTGAAAGCAACCAGACAAGCATTTTGGTGGGGTTGAATCCTTCGCTCTTTGGAGTACATTGCATGTAGGCATTTTATATTATTAGTAGACTCAGCAATGATACGATCACAGGGTGATAAATTACAGCAGTTGTCAGTATACCTTTTTCGAGGTCTCCAGACGCCTACGGACTCTCGGTCCGACATTGACAGTGGACGAAAAGGGTTATTTTCTCTTTCATACCTGATGTGAGTAACCAGTCACACACTTCACCCTGGTTATGATGACCTCCTTTCTAGATATACCACAGGAACTCATTGATAAAATCGTAGAGGAAGTGGGATCCTTCAAGTCCTTAAACAAAGGAGATCGAAAGACCCTTTGCACTTGCTGCCTAGTTTCGCGTTCCTTTCGTTATCGAGCACGACAGAAACTGTTCCGATCGATAGCCCTTGACTGTGATACTGATGAAAATCAGGGCACCTCATCCGGTGCATACGTTTTATCGCAATGGGACGTCTTGTGCGCAAATCCAGAGCTTCAGAGCATTGTTCGGCACCTGTTGGTCTGGGTACGGCGCCCCGAATCCTTCTCACTCCAAACTGCTTCATTTGCCTTCCCAAAACTTCCTCGGCTTCGCTCTTTATACTTCAACGGAAGTTCCAAACCCTTGCGCAGGCACGATTGGCCATTGGTACTCCAGGACTATATGTGGAATACACAGAACTTCCCTGACCTGAGAAACCTGGAGATAACCTGTATACTGCACTTCCCAGCTGCCCTTATTACTCAACTTCACAACCTCAAGGTACTCCGACTTCATAATTGTTTATTCGACAATCGTCCAGAGGCCGACGAAAGACTCGACACCCAAAACGTCCGAAAAGCACCGGGTTACCTCATGGAACTCGTGGTTGGCAATGTTTCCAACATCCGTGCACTTATTGAAACCCTCCAAGAACCATCTTCGTCTTTATCGATCACCCGCCTTCACACCCTCAAAGGCTTATACCTCAATCAATCCAATGCCATCAACAAAGTTCTCTGTATAGTGCCATCCATTCGGGATTTCCAACTCACCCTTGACATTACACGCAAGTCTTTCTCCTCCCTCTCTTTTCAAGTTTCATTGGCTGATCATAACTTATACAGCTGATATGCATAAATTTGTTATTAAGAGAGCAGCCCCCCTCCGTATCATCAACTTTGAATTTCATGAGTCCCACAACAATTTTGTACACGTTTTCTCCAGCTTCAAGGAGTTCCTGGAATCAATACCGATCGACAACCAGCTCAAAAGTATATCTGTCAAAGGAAACGCAGATTCGATATGTAGCTCAGGGATTCTACCTGCGTGGCAAATCATTGATCGCCTGCTGGTTGAAGGGCGCCCTTACAAGCAGCTGAAAGTGGTGAATTTCGCTGTGGGGAATGTTGATGGTGATCCTGGCGATATTGTCGCATTTTATAGGGGAGCGATGCCTCAAATACTCTCCACGCATCGTCTCTCCGTGGCGTTTTGGCGAACTGCTGACCCAAAAAAACGATACGAGTTGGATTTCAAGGATGATATAAAGTTGGATCTTGTAGAGGATCCAGCACGGCCCTGCATCCAAGTACACCTGGAAGCGGAAGTACAGGATAGCTGCGCAACTTGCTCACGTTGATTCTATAACGCTCCAAAGCAGTGTTCCCTGTCAAACAAAAGACTTTTATTTCATAGAACGATGATTACAGTACAACGAGGCAGGTAAGGCGGCATAAGACAGTTGCGAAACACAGTCACTAAAACAATAACTCGCGCCATGTACTGGGACCTAGGCTTTCCGATAAGCGGACGTAACCGTGAATATAGCAGGCGGAGAAAGGAGAAAAATTGCAGGAAAGATTGGAGCAACAAAGGAGGATAGTGCAGGGATCCGACGGTCCCTTCAGATCTGATGAGGGTCAGTCTGTTACCCAAAATGGCACTTGGCAGGTAGTAGTGTCCTAATCCCTACCGCCATGCCATGACCCAACCTAGCTCAACTTGGGCAGACTTTCGCCGTTAATGTCTTTGTCAAAGACGACAGTCAGTTGTTTTGTATTCGAGCCAGACATTCCATGAATGACGGTCTGCGATGACCCTATTTACATTTATAACCTGAGACTCGGCGGCTCTCGGCGGTTGGCCCATGGCGCTAACAACCCCTATAGTTATCCCTTACTAACTCCTCTTTCACTTAAACCAAGATTGCGCCAATCACCCAACGGAGGGACAGGAATTTTCGAAATGTTACCAGACTTGCCCCAGGAGCTCATGGATAAAATAATCGAGGACTCAGTAGGACCGCCTGAGTCATTCAACAAAGAAGATCGGGATACTCTGTACGCTTGCTGCCTAGTCTCACATTCTTTTCGCTCTCGAGCACGACAAAAGTTATTCTGCTCTACAGTTCTTGGTCGTGATATTGATAGCCTTCAAAGCACTTCGATATCCTCAAACCAAGTATTATCGCAGTGGGATATCTTACTGATGAATCCAGAACTTCTCCCTTGGGTTGAACACCTCTTGGTCTGGGTATCCTCCCATTCCTCTTTCATCCCAGCCGTTTCGGATTTTCCCCGATTACCTCGCCTTCGCTCTCTACATCTCGATGGTCATGGCAAGAGCCACTCCGGCAGGTATTATTTTTGTGACTGGCCACTGAAACTTCAGGACTATATATGCCAAACTCATTACTTTCCGAACCTGAAGAAGCTGAAACTATCCCGCATGAGCGGCCTTCCAGCGTTACTCATCGTTCAGTTTGACAATCTCAGAGTCCTCCAACTGCAATCTTGTGTTTTTGCTTGAACTTCCAAGACAGTCGAGAAATTGAAGTCCGTCACTCGAAACGCTAGTAATCGTGGCCATCTTGAAGAACTCAAACTTGGCGACGTCTACCATGTCGACGAGTTAATATTCTACGGAGGTGCAATGCCTCGAATGCTGGCCTTGGGCCGCGTTTCCGTGTCGTTTTGGCCAGTCGGTGACTCAGTAAAGCGATACGAGGTGGATTTTTCCATCAAGAACCAAGTTTGAAAGTAATGTGGCGTCCCAGGAGGGAGAATGCATAGTAATAGTATGGTCAGAACTCAACCAAACTTCGTGGCTAGAGGCACGTTCGGCTCTACAAGGCATTAGCACTATAAGTGATAAGTGATATATGATACCCCTGTGAGGCAATCCTAGCCATGACTGCAAATAGACCTCTGGAGCAATATTTTCAAAATCGGACGCTACCATGATTGATATCGATCAACGTTGATGCTACCGACCATGAGGTAGGTTCCAGCCGCTTAAGAGTTAATAATCCATATATTAAGGAAGTCCACGAAGTATATTTTGTGAGACAGAAACCAACGTGAAAGAGGCTCGATATTCAAAGCAAATATGCTGTGAATCAAGTTGTTTTTGAATCCAGTCGAGAAAATTGCCTTGGAGGATCATGTTGAAGCTTGTTGGCCAATTAGAATGAGCCTAGCTTCTTGAAGATGGTGAGAATAAAAGGCTTTCTTTTATGGTGAATGTTGAAGAAGCTCGGGAAAACTCAACTTGTTGGCATCATGTGGTAAGATATTGTTCGGAACGGCCCGCACAGAGAACAGACTTTTGACCATCGTCTACCATTACCCATGGTTCTGCTTTATTCTGCTTTCCGACTGATAATGGAGCTGTTTTCAAATTCTTCCTTCCCAGCAGTTGATATACATGGACTAGGGAGCACCTAGATATCGATTACACCTCATGGACAATTGTAGCGTTCGGCGGACCGCCCTTTTCCGAACGTTCAACATGAAAGGCTTCCTCGGCTTCCGCAATATTTCACACCATAACGCCTGACCGCTCACTCTCCACATTTCCCGCTTCTCTTCTATGCCATGGGTCACGAAACATCACTGGAATCAAAAATGCACCCACGCATGAAGTCAGAAAAGGGGCAATGGGAGCCCAGCGAGAAGACACCAAATAGTTCCCGACACGCACCATTCCAATCTAGCTCCAGCCACCGAGCACATTCGAAAAAAGGAATATTGCTAATGATGGGCCCTCAGGATGAGTATCATTCGAGGCGGAGGTCGGGGTGGTTTTGGTTCTTGACCTGTTCTATTGCGGTTGCAATCGTTTTACTCACTTCAAGCACTTCCCTGGAGGACCACCGACAAACTGTACTCTCTTGGGTTACGCTTATATCACCGGCTACTCAACCAGTTGCACGGTCGCCTGAAACGAGTACTCCGGAGGTTGATGAGCCACCTGCACAACTCAACGTCGAGATCACCGACCAAGTACGGTTTGACAATTACAGCTTAATCTTGAGAGGTCAAAGGATATTCCTCCAGTAAGCTCAATTGTTCCCCGTTCTTTCATAAATTGAAATGTAGCCAGCTCGGGAGAGTTCCACACATTCCGTTTACCTGTACCATCCCTCTGGCCGGACATCCTTCAAAAGGTCAAGGCAGCTGGCCTCAACGCCGTTAGCGTTTACACTCACATGGGCTTGATCAACCCATCGCGTGGAGTCGTCGATTTCGGGGGCTTCCGTGCTTTGCAACCTTTGTATGATGCTGCCAAAGCAGCAGGAATATGGATTGTCTTACGACCTGGTAAGTTATCTCACTTGAATATGCGAAGCTTGACTAACGAATTGCAATACAGGACCCGTAAGTGACTAGAAAGTCCCCCTTTCATCTTATGGTCTAAAACCTGTTCTCTTAAGTACATCAATGCTGAAACCTCTGCGGGTGGGATTGCACATTGGACGACCACAGAAGTAGCGGGAACTCTACGCACTAATGACTCGGATTGGAGGGCTGCCTGGCAGGCCTACGTTCAAGGCATAATTAAAGTAACCGCTCCCAATCAAATTACTTCAGGAGGTCCCGTAATTGGTACGGGGTTTTTACATTTTTCAGCGCTGCAGGTGGCTGACAATTCAACTCGCAGCCATTCAAGTTGGTAAGGAGTTAATTTCAGGTCAACATTGCCAGTAGCATTCTGAGTTTACTCCTCAGATAACGAATATTCTCAAAGTCCGATTAGTCATGCAGCGTATTTTGCCGACCTCGAGAAGGCTTACAAGGATCCCAACTCCGGTATCGTTGTTCCCTTGACGTATAACGATCCAGGTCAAGGCAGGAACTTTATTAACGGCACTGTAAGAAGATTTTCTTCCCTGATCGGTTGTTAGTTATTCTTACGTTTTCCTTCGTTAGGGTGCAGTCGATCTCTATGGGTATAATCCTTGATATACTTTGGCAATTCCGTGGGTTGTTGACTGGACATCATTAGGCTTGATTCGTACCCACAAGGTTTTGACTGCTCTAATCCTACCGTTTGGAGACCAGTGACAACAAACTACCACACATACCATGCATCTGCCAACCCATCCCAAGCCTGGTATATTCCAGGTCTGTAATATCATAAAAGGCGACCATCTGGTTGATTATTGATAATCTACAGAGTTTCAGGGAGGTTCGTTTGATGCTTGGGGTCCAACTGCGCCAGGTATGACTAATTCAGTCTTCGACCATACACAGGCTGATTATTCCCAGGTTACGCGCCATGCCGCGTTTTGACTGGACCTGATTTCCAATCAGTCTTCAATATGCAATTATGGGCTAGTAATGCTAAATTGATTAGTTATTACATGCTCTATGGGTAGGTAAACTTCAATCAGCCTTCTATTCTATAGCATTGAATCATGGATTTAGGGGAACGTCATGGGGTGCTATACCTTTCCACGGAGTCTACACATCTTATGATTATGGCGCATCGGTTTGTAGTGTGTTTCCCTCCACTGGTAAAATCCTGACTTGTCCAACAGATCGCTGAATCAAGGGAGTTGACGACCAAGTTCGACGAACTCAAACGTCAAGGATTATTCCTACGCAGCTCCCCAGAATTCTACAAGACCGATTGGGTAGCCGACACTTCAACTGGGCTAGCAGTATCCACTTCTTCAACTGCATTTGTGACCTTGCTGCGCAACCCAGACTCCAAGGCTAACTTCTATATCGTTCGGCAGGCCGATTCCACTTCAACGTTTGTATCCCCACCATCACTATACGTGCCCCGTTATTTACTCAGGCTTCCAGTGCCAGCATCACCTTCAAATTGACTGTAACATCCTCTGCAGGCACTTTGCAGATCCCTGTTGCTGTATCGTCTATAACACTTTCTGGGCGTCAGTCCAAGGTTATCGTCACTGACTACGCCTTCGGAAAATCATCAAGGGCGCAGTACTCTACAGCTCAGGTCCTTTACGGAGGTACCATAGACGGCCGTGACATTCTTTTCCTTCACGGAGCTTCAACACAACAACACGAAGCCAGCCTCGTCCTGACTGGAACACCAAACCCAGTCCAACAATCCCCTCTGGTGACACTCTCACACGGTGTCCCGGGCTTGGCTCCAGGAACCACCGTAGTCTCTTTCCTTGCGGGAGTCCAAGGCCTCGTCACTGTCTGGGATTCAGACACCCAGCTCGTCCTGTTCGCTGACTCTGTCACAGCGGCTACATTTTGGTCCCCGGTCATAGCTGGTAGCACCTCCGACCCTCTGCGTAACTACTGGGGTCTCGGGACGAACCAGTCAATCCTCGTCGGTGGCCCATATCTCGTTCGCAGTGCAAGCATCTCAGGGTCATCTCTCGCACTTCTTGGAGACTTGAAGTCCGACGTCCGCTTGACCGTCATTGCACCAAAGAGCATCAGCTCTATCACCTGGAACGGTGAGAGTGTGTCTGGCGATTTGTCCTTATCAACACAGGTTACTGCTATCGGTGGTTTCGTTGGTCAGTTGCGGATGGGACAGAATGTAAACGGGATCTCGGTGCCTACGTTGGGAGGATGGAAATTCATGGATAGCTTGCCTGAGGTCCAAAGCACATTTAGTGACTCCAGTTGGGTAGTGGCAAACAAAACGACAACCAACATTCCGTTTAAGCCTTATTATGGGGACGGACGTATCTTGTATGGGTGTGATTACGGATTGTGAGTTGTTTTCGTGTGTTTGATAATCAACGCCATTGGCTGAAGTTATGTATTCTAATACTAGTTGCGAGAACGTCGTTCTATGGCGGGGACATTTCACGGGTACCACTCAGAAAAGTGTCAATCTGTCTATCAATGGAGGAGAAGGTTAGCACTCCTTACAGTACAACTTTGCCAGACCTGTGTCGATGGTGATCCTCTGATTTCAGCATTTGCTGCAAGTGTTTGGTTGAACAATGTTTTCCTCAATACCTCTTTTGGAAAGTAAGCATAAAAATTCAAACTGCCTGTCAATTCTGACTATCCCGTCAGTTCAACAAACAATCGGCGCATACTGGAGGAGACGGACAACAAATTCGTATTTCCAACGGGAGCCCTAATCCCTGGCAAGGATAATGTCATTACCATTGTTCAAGTATGTCCCTCCTACATATTTATGTTGGCTACGTATCCATCGATTTTTCTAGGATAACATGGGACTGAACGAAACAGGCTGTCAGTGCTTGTTACTTGGGCTGGAAATGACATCTCATTCTACTTCACACAGCGACTCCTAATACCTCGAAGGGCCCTCGAGGAGTCCGCGGGTTCAAACTCGATGTAGGGAATTTCGGGGCATGGAGAGTGCAAGGAAAAGTTGGAGGCTATCTGAAGTACGTATCGTACACTCTGTCGCATTCATCGCACTGAAAGGACACAGCTACCCTGATAAAACTCGCGGTCCGTGATTAGCTCTCTTTTTCTATTTGGGAGCCCCACTGATCCATTTACACGCAGGCGTCTTCAATGAAGGTGGACTTTTCGGTGAACGCAAGGGCTGGCACCTCCCTGGCTTCAATACATCCACATGGGCGTCTCGAGATCTTGCGCAAGGTCTCCCGAACTCTGCAGCAGGCGTTGGATTTTTCGTTACCACATTCCCGCTGAGCATCCCCACGGGGTTCGATGTGCCCATGTCGTTTACATTCCAGGAAACCTTGGGACAGCCATACAGAGCCATCTTGTTCGTGAACGGGTGGATGATGGGGAAGAGGGTGGGAAATCTTGGGTGGGAAATCACCACAACGATTATACTGTGACACTAACCACACATCCAACCGTGCAGTCCACAAGCGAAGTTCCCAGTGCATGAGGGAATCTTGAACTACAATGGTATTAAGTGCGTCTATCGGATGTTCTCGTTATGTTTCATGTACCGATAACTCTGAACAGCACTGTCGCCGTAGCGCTCTGGGCTATGACCCCTGGCGTTCCTGTTACGCCCAATTTGCAACTATCAATCGACGGAACTTATGATGGCGGTGTTGGTCAAGTTGTAACGGACAATCCTGTGTGGTCCGCTGTTGGGAGGGCATGATGAGCAGCGCTGTGGCAGTTTGCCTTGACTGAACTCTGAATTGCAATCTGATAAGTACTTGTCTGCAATCTGTCGCGCGGCTTGTGTAGTGATCGCCGACTTGGACTTTTTTCAAAAGCTGAAGTTCCAGTCCCCTAAATATCGTGCATCATTACCAAGAGGACTTTCGTCGTTACATTGTTACTCGTTTTGTAACTTAGTCTTTATGGCACGATCACCGAGTGCGAAGACTGAGCGGCTTGGTTACCTTTGCATTGGGCACGGGAAAATTGCAGTGCCATGAAAGTGCGTGCAGTGCACTTTCATGCACTTTCAAGGATTTTACCGTGCAGC